>JAOEHY010024170.1:0-20622 GCA_025447955.1 Psilopsiagon aurifrons
GGCCACAAGTCAAAAACACAGTGCTGCACCAACTACTAAGAAGAAGAAAAATGACTGCTACTGCTGAACCCATGACAGCACCACTGATGATTTCATCACTGATGATTTCATCATCATTTTTATTCTACCTGGTTTATTTGCTACCTGCAATAATTGTAACAATAACTAAAGTACAATTTCTTTGTAGGCATGAATATTTACAGAATTATCTGGAATGTCATCTCCGATAACAAAATTTGAACTAGCAAGGAAAGTCTCATCTTTCCAAGGGATATAGTGATAGGGGAAAAAGTAAGGAGGAAAAGATGCTATGGCACTGGCTAGCTTAAGATATCTCTGCTTGGTGTCTGGCTGGGCAGTTGTGATACCAGCACCTTAAGACTGTATAAGAGTAGAGATATCACAGCTAATTATTACAACAGGAGTACTTGTGTATTAAGCATAATATGACTACTGTACAACTATGAATGTTATGCATTGATAGCACTGGAGAATATGATACAGCCAGACCATTTGATTCTTGCCTCCTTGGCAGCACTGAAAAGGAGGTACTTGGCTGAAAATACCCTAATTTTTTGTCCTGTATTAATTCTTTTCTCAAATTTGATGAACAAAATGTTCAAACAAATGTTCTCTCAAATAATTTCTGTTAAGGTGAACAGCTGCATAATTTTTAGTTTCTTCTTCTTAACCTAGCAGCAGTAACAATGGAGGAGGGATCAAAATGGAAATTTCAGTTGTGTTCCAAGGACACAGCTTCCGTGAAACTACACACAGGTTTTGTTGGGTTCTGTTTGGGTTTTCCTTTTTTTCTTTTTTTTGAATTGCAGCTTTCCTTGAGCATGCCTATTAATAATGATGGGTTTTGTTGAAAAACTGGACTCGTGAATGCATTACGTTGACTTTGAAAACAAGCAATTTAAGCCAAAACAAAACACTGGAAAACCACATAAAGTAGTTAAAGAAGAAATTACTTACTTTCACAGAGCTAGCTGTAATTACTCTTAAGACACTAATTTGTGAAAACAGAAATCCCCAACAAAAGTTTCCCTTATTTCAACTGGATCAGGAATCTAAACTGCAACATATGGGCCATAGTTTAGATAAAAAAAGGCAAAGTGTTTTCTAACATAAAAAGGGGCCTGGTGGGGACATCACCAGTTTTAAAATCAGTGACATAAAGGCAGTGATAACTACTACAGGTAAAAGATTCCCATATCCCAAGGGCCAACACTACAGTGGTTCAGACAGCCTCCCTTTGGAATAAGACCAGTCTCAAAAAGATGCTTTCAGATCTAGCATTAAAATGAGATGCCAAGGAAAAATCACACTTTTGTGTCTTTTTGTAATTTTCACTTTATTTTCCCTTTTCAACAGATATGGCAGAATCCTCACCTACCTGCTCTCCTGTCTCGGGGTTGGGATATGTGGTGTCATAGTGGCATTTGCACCAAACTTTATGATATTTCTGATCTTCCGTTTTCTCCAAGGCATGTTTGGCAAGGGAACCTGGATGACGTGCTACGTGATTGGTGAGAGCTGGTATCTTTCTTCTTTTCTCATTAGGAAGAGCAGAGGATTTTTGGAGGACAATGTGTCTGGCAGCGTGTGCTCTTGATAATTTTTTTCTTGGCAACAAGGCACTGTCCCTGGGATCAGAAGGCAATGAATAACCCAAATGCATCCTAGCCAATGCATCCTAGCTAATGCAAGACTAGCTGCCTGCAGGCAAATTGTAACTTGACATTGTCCATGGTCTGGGCTCATGCCTGAACTGAATATTTGGGGAAGCAGTCCAGACCATACTAGGGATCTTTCTAGCAGCTGAACAGTATAGTGCTTCCTAACCTGATGAGGTCTGCTGATTTGTTGGTAGGGAGTTGCCCTCTAAGAAGGGCAGCAAGTGCAAACTCTGATATTCAGTATTGATATAGGATGGAAAGGAGAAGCAGTGTACATGCCTGCCTGACCTCGTAGAATCCCATGGAGAAGAGTGAGGAAGTAATTCAAGAGGGCGGTCTAACAAGAGTGATGTGTCCTTCAGAATTATCCAAGTTCTCCTTCAGTACCCATCTCTGGAGTTTGATGGGGAGAGATTAACATAATTAAGGGGTGGAGGAGTGTAATGTGTATATACAGAGGTTTTCTTATTGCATTAAAAATCACCAAGGTGATCAAAATCTACAGAGCAAGCCTGGATACACAAACAGGGACGTGGTTAATTTTGGCAAAGTCTGTGAATATCTTCCATAGATGTTCAGAGGAGTTAGCTGCTTTTTCTCACTAGAAGGACAAACACTTGCAGGTCTGCTCTTCATTCTTTAGCTGGGAGGCTTTGCATGGTTCCAGCTGGACACCAAGGTCTATATTACGATTCTGATTTCCTGAAAAGGAAAAAAACCAGGAAGCTATTTTATAAATAGCATCAAACCAGTGAAGATCCAGATTATTTGATAGCTCATTGTCATGCCCAGCAGTGAAGCTCCATGTGTAGCAAGCTAACTTTTCATGAGAAAAGAGTATTGTTGTGGTATCTTGAAGGACTGCCAGATTCAGAAAAGGAAACTCCTCTTTAGAGCATGAAACAGTGCATTGAGGAAAGCATCATACTACAGCTGACATCAGATTTACTTTAAACAAAAAGCAGCCATTCAATAATCTACTCAAAACACAGTGATAACACCATTATATAGTGCAAAAAAAATGCACAATCACTGTAGTCTGTAAGGGCTGGGACAATATTTTTAACTTCCTAGTGGAATTTCTGTGAGTGAGAGAAAAATTGCAACCAGATGTAAACAGTTAGAGTGAGACCCGAGTACACTGTGGTGAAGTATGTGCAGCCATACCTGTCTGGCCATCTCAGGATCTAAAGGCCAGATGCACCTCAATTTTCTGGGCAAAGTTACACTGCTGAACAGCCCAGGTCCAAGATCCAGGGAAAGAGTGAAAAGCTGGTTTTCCCCTCACTTCCAAGCAGATGGCCTAATTTTATCCTGAGACCAGCCCTGAGCAAGGTGCTTAATTCTTGAAGGGAGTGATTCCTTCTAAATCTCTTCAGGGATCTACTCTTATGCCTCAGGATCACCCAGAGCATTTACCAGCCAAATACCTTTAAAGAGGCATATAAGGGCCATTGGTTTTGTTGCACCAGAAGGATCATTGCCATTAATACATCTCCCAAAGTACTGATCTGTGCTTTAGAACCACAACAGGCTGACCCAAAAAGCTGTACATACAACCCAGCTCTTTCCAAGCCAGAGCTGAGCAGCTGCCTTTAGGCAAGAGTTGACCCTGAGCCATGAAGACAAGATGAGTAGTCAATAAAGATAGTAATGGTGTCTTATCTCTGTGCATTGCCAGCTGAAATGAATCACTGTTACTTGCAAAATTGTGTTTCTTTCAGTAAAATTAAAAAAAAAAAAAGAAAAAGGAAAAGTTTTTTATATATTATTAAGCAAGGTGAAAGCCTATGCTTTTACTTTGAAGGGTAGGTAGTGGCGACAGTTTTGAAACAAGCGACACTTCTTCAAGCATTGCTCATCTGAACTACAGATGTCATGGCTATTGCCTGAAATATGGACTTACATGGCTTTCAGAAGTGATTAGTCACATTCACAAAACAAACAAATTCAACAAAGTTTGAAAAACAAACCAACAAACTATGTTTATTCTAGTAAATAAAACAACTGTAGACTGTACCTTAGCCCTCAGAGCAACCAGCATGGTATGGGTAAACAATCTTCCCCACAGTCATCTTGTCCATATTACTACTGGGAGCAGCCTCTGCCTGGATGGTTCTCTAGTCTGTGGCATGGAAGAGTGCTATCAATTTACCACTAAGGGTAATCATGACACAGACTCAACTCTTTGTTCTGTCCGTATTTAATACATTAGTGAACATGCACTCAGAAACCCTGCTAGCTGAAGAATTGGGGGTGAACCGATAAGGGGGTGTCACCCACTCTTGCCCTGAACAGTCTCAGGAACATGCTTATATTTCTGAAGGCAAAATGCTGGGATAGGCAGACTTGTGACCTGACGCAGTACTATCCTTCCTTATGTGCCGCCACTAGTGCTTTTCTTTCATGTTAGTTTGTTTCTGTGTTGTTTATTTTGGCTTTCTCCCTGATCAGTGACAGAGATTGTTGGCTCTGACCAGCGGATTGTTGGGATTGTGATTCAGATATTCTTCACTCTGGGAATTATGATTCTCCCTGGAATTGCATACTTGGTTCCCACCTGGCAAGGGATCCAGCTGGCCATTTCACTTCCCAACTTCCTCTTCCTGCTGTACTACTGGTAACGTTGCAGTCATTGCTCTTGTCATTATTGTTGTTGCTATTCAAGCACCTTGAGAGTCCTGCTGTGGTTCAAAGTCTCCAGTGTGCAAGGTGTTGCAGGTTAGGAAGAAGATATTTGCATATTGTTGATTCTGGCCTTTTTAGTTGTTTTTAGTGAATTGCAGCCATACATTTCTTTCATTTTTCTGTCCAGAATTTGCCTCCCTTGTAAGCCACAGCTGGCCCTTCACAGAACCCTACTCTGCTCCTTCTTAATATGGGTTGTATATCTGGTTAACTTGACGAAAGTCTGCTTGACCATCATCTATGGGACCCCAACTTTACCTCTCATTATATACTCAGTTCAAGCCTGAACTTGTCCTAAAGGTCCTTCCATGAATTGGGCAGTTCAGCTAATACGAAAGCAGAGCACTGTGCCATGGTGGAGTGCAGCTATCCTGTGGGCTGGATCCATAGAGACTAATCCACATACCCTCTTCTTGCACTCTATTTCCTTAAGCATTGCATGCTGTGAACTTCTAAATCACGAATTACATTAACCCTAGGCCAGCAGAAACTGAAACACCTATCAGTACTATTGCTTTGTATCCAGTTTATAAAACATGTATAGGTTTATGTGTTTGCGTGTCTATCTTACAATGATACAGCTACATATTTCCCAATCTGTCTGTACTTGGTAATACATGTGTTAGTGATGACTTTCATTGTTCCTTGGAAAAAAGGCACCTTGTTTGTCTGTTATTTATCATACTTTTAACATCAACTGTGCAAATGCAATAGTTAGATTTCTTATTTTCCAACTTTGTGGAGTACTGATATTGCCTATTCCCTTCTTTCCTGCCCATAAGAATTAGATATTTTACAGAAGACTGACTGGAAAAGCAGTCCACAAAAGAGTTTCTGTATCCCAAAGACTGAAAAATCTGTGTGTTGTGTCTTAACATAGGCAAAAGGCAAAGGACTTCAGTTTACTTATAATGTTAAAGGGCCACACCTTTATTCATGACTTCTGTGCTCTTACAGGGTGATTCCTGAATCTCCACGTTGGCTCCTGACACGCAAGAAGGGAGACAAAGCATTAAAAATCATGCACAACATTGCAAAACACAATGGGAAATATCTCTCACCACATTATTCAGAGGTAATGCTATCTGTTTGAGCTAGAAGATCTTTTCTAAACTTTCTTACTGTTCTGAAGATTTAGTTTTGTTAAAATGCTTCCTCTTTATGTGATGGGCCACACTGTTGTGTCACACCAGAACAAGATTGTCAGTCCCATACCTACTTTGTTAATTGCAAGAGGGTCAAAGTGAACTGGCTGGAAAGACATGGTCTGACAAAGGAAGTTTGCAAAACAATGAATCAGGCATTTTGTTTGCAACACTCCTACTTTAAAAACTTGTGGGAAATACCAGAAAATAGCCCTAGGGCCCAAGAGATTTCACAGTAGCTGCCATTTCAGCTGACAGAGTGAGCAGAGACAGCAGGATCCACTTTCATGGTTCTAAGATCACTATTCACAAAACAGGATAATGTATGTTAGAATTACAGTCCTTTGATGGAACTGAAAGGACTGATGCATTTCAAATGGCACTGTCATGTCATTGCAGCATTTACCTTTTTCTGCATTGGGTCGCTATGGCATTGGTCTTCTGCTTCAGTGACAGCAGATGTGTCAAAGTTCCTGTTCTGTAATAAACCATGTTTGGAGCCTAAATGTTAACAATAGAAATGTGAAGAATCATTATATGAACTAAGGAAAATGGCTGCAAACTGTTAGTACACAGCACCCAGATTTGGCATACTGAATGTGCTGCAAGTATTTTAGAAAGAAAGCGTGATTTTCTTATTGAAATGACATACATAAAATGCATATCAGTACATAGTAGAATCCTTTATGACTACACACATGCATATATGTTCATTTTTATACATATATAAAAGTATTATGTTAACTAAATTTTCACTGATACCAAAAGCAAAGGCTTTGGGATGGTAATGTCTGAAGGACACTGATATGTCCCATCCTTTCAGGAAGGAACATCATGATGTGTGTGCTTTGTAACCAGTAGTTGACAATTTGAGTTCCCACTGCTTGGTATCTTACCTAGGTCTTTCTAATTGCTCTTCTTAAGCAAGAGAGAACCTGAGAATTTAGGCCAGCTCATCCAAAAAAGTGGGAATGCGTCACCAAAGTTCTAGAGTATAATTCTTGATGAATTTCTGGCAGCAATTATTGGCACTCTTCTGAAACACCTCAAAGGTGTTCCCAAATCCGTAGGATTTTTTTACCTGGTGAGAAAAAAGTCCCATACATCAGCCATCCAGCCTAAGCAGCTGTGCTGATTGAGGACTATTCATCTGATAAAAATAAAAGAGCACATAGGAAGACATATGTGGTAGCAGATGGTGTATGGAAATGGCCAATTGATTTATACCAATATTCATTATCTTTCCACTTCATTAAGTATATGTTAGTGGCAGTTCTGTCAAGGTAAAGTTCACCCAACAAGTTCCACAGATAAACTGGGCCCTAACCTGTACTATGTCTCTTAGAATATATGACTCTGGACTAATGGTTTTGTGAAGTCATCTGTTTAACATCTTTGTTGGTGACATGGACAGTAGGATTGAGTATGCCCTCAGCAAGTTTGCCAATGACACTGGGTGCTCAGTTGATATGCTGGAGGGAAGGAATGCCATCCAGAGGGACCTTGACATGCTTATGAGGTGGGCTGATGCCAACCTGATGAAGTTTAACCATGCCAAGTGCAAGGTCCTACACGTGGGTCGGAGCAATCCCAGGCACAGCTACAGGTTTGAGAGGCTGGATTTTAGAGCAGCCCCAAAGAGGGGGACTTGGGGGTGTTGGTTGATGAGAAGGTCAACATGACCTAGCAATGTCACCTGCAGTCCAGAAAGCCAGGTGTATGTTGGGCTGCATCAAAAGAAGCATGACCAGCAGGTCGAGGGAGGGAATTCTCCCCCTCTACTCCACTTTCATGATACCCCAAATGCAGTACTGCGTTCAGCTTTGGGGCCCTCAACATAAGAAGGACATGGAACTGTTGGAACAAGTCCAGAGGAGGGACACGAGGATGATCAGGGAGCTGGAGCACTTCTTTTATGAAGACAGGCTGAGAAAGTTCGGCTGGAGAAGAGAAGGCTGCAGGGAGACATTATAGCAGCCTTCCAGTATCTGAAGGGGGCATGCAAAAATGCTGGAAAGGGACTTTTCAGAAGGACTTGTAGTGACAGGATAAGGGGAAATGGCTTTAAAATGAAAGAAGGGAGATTTAGATTAGATATTAGGAAGATACTCTTTACTATGAGGGTAGCGAGGCACTGGAACATGCTCACCAGAGAAGATGTGGCTGCCCCATCTCTCAAAGTGTTCAAGGCCAGGTTGGACAGGCCTTTGAGCAATCCTATCTGCCCAGAGAGCGGCATTGGAACTAGGTGGTCTTTAAGGTTCCTTGCAACACGAAACATTCTATTATTCTATAATTCTATGAATTACTGTCCTTGCTGGGCATATACACTGGTGAAATTCCCCATCCTGGTCAGCATTAACCAGTGTTGAGTGTGGCTGGAGACATATAGCAGGAAGGTTGTGCTGCTGCAGCTCCCCCTGCACTTTCAGCCCTATGTCCCTACACCCACTTCCTTCTCTAAACATAAGCATTTTTACAGTGTCACATCAGGATGGAGATGTGTCTTTCCCTGCTTTATTGAAGTTATATTCAATTTTTTTTCAGAAGTGTCCCTGCTTATGACCTTCAGCCACTCAGCTGCAGCAGATTAACCTCCATATACCCAGATTCATGCTGGATCTGTTCCTGGGACCTTTTCAATAAACAATGTCTTTTATCCTTGGTGCTGTGCCCAGAGGAAAGAGGCCATCTCCAGGAAGCACATTAGTCACAGATCAAGCCTATTTCTCACATTAACTCTTGTCAGACTTGTCTTTCATGAAGCAACCCCAGAATTTCAGGCAAAGCTCTACAGGTGTAGAGGGACAGAGAGAAGTGAGAGGCATTACCCATCTATGAATTTTGGCTTAGATTTTCCAGTACATCTGTAACAATTACATTGGCCAAATCCCTTACATGGCTTTGGATGTAGCAGCATTGCATTGCATTTTTATTGGCATGCAGGAATAACAGATGACCTTTGCATGAAAACAGATAAACATTTGCTTATTTTGCTCGGAGTTGCGACACTGGTACAGTTCCGCTCCATCCAGAACTCATTAAATTAATTGTAGACTGTAAACCCTTTTTTTGTTTGTTTGTTTGTGTTTTTTTCCCCAAGATATTTTTTGATTTCTTGATCTCTGTCCAGAGCAGACTGGACTAGACTGTAAACAGCTGAGTAAGAGCTGCATCTTGAGAAAGCAGAATAGTCTATGTTTAGAAACGTGGGCTCTGCCACTGTGTTCCTGACTGCACTGATGTGAATAGCAAAGCTCTCCTTGACTTCAAAAACAAGAAGAAGATTTTTTTTCCCTGCAAAGAGTTGACTTTCCACAGTGATTTTTTTCTTCATCCATAAAAAAATGCTCAGTCATGTTTGAGGTCATTATGACTTTATCAAGTAGTAAAAATACATGGTAGCTGTTATGCTGAATTTATCTTTAGTCCTTTGGAAAACTAACCCCATATTTGCACAAAGTCAAAACTGATGGCTGGCAGCCTGCTCTTATAAACGCAATCATGGCAGCTTTATGAGTATGCTATGAGACAGTCCAAGAGCAGCACAGAAACCCAGCAATGTCTGCCTGCCTCACAAAGATCTCTGGCATGCAGCAGAAGTGGCAGTGCTTTGAAGAAAACTGGCTTTGGTTACAGAAGAAAAGCAAGGGGGAGTAAAAAGGAAGTTCAAACAAATGTGGGACTTCTCTCTCCACTTACAAAGTTTTGTGTCACTCAGTTATGAAAAAGTCATGTGTAAGTATATCTGGCCAAATCTCACTGAAAACCAAATACAGAGCAAAAGCTTTGGGTGTAGCCCTGGCTGAACTGACAAGAACCTTGAGCTATGCCTTTAGCTTTACCTGTGTTCTCACGGATCTGCATGTTCCCACATGCTTCTCCATGCTTTTACCAGTGTTTCCCCACTATCCAGGCTGTTTCCTTGGGCTTCTTCTTCTCTCTTAGGCCTCCTCTCAGGAGGGGGACAGTAACTGAGAGTCAAAGCAGCTGGGCTGCCTGAAATCCTTCTAGAAAGGAGTCAGCAGGCTTAACCCCATGTTTCCCACAGTTGATTAGAGAGCTGATGGCAATTCTGGACATGGCTGTTATTTCTTGTTACAGTTTGTCCCTGCCTAAAGTCACTTCTGCCTTTTCTTTCTCATGTTCCTCACCCATCAAATGAACATATGAACAAAAGGACTGCCATCTGTCTTAGGCATCACTATTAATATCTGCTGGCCATCAATGTTAAAAACAGCCTTCATCAATGTGCCTAAACTCTTTTTGGCTCTGCTAATATATCTCTGCTCCACTATATCCTGTGGCAATACGAACTCCAACTGTAAACGCAGGCTGTGTGAAACCCTGTCATTTTTGTTATTGTTAAACCTTCTAACTAATCATTTCATCACGTCCCTCATTGCGTCTGTATTGGAGGAAGCTGTAAACAGATTTACTATAATTTGTGAGCAGTATGAGGTCCATTAATTCATACTTTGCAGGATTTTTTCTTGAAGAGTAAATGCCATGTTTAGCGCAGTGCTTGCGTATTTTAAGACCCTCTTCGTTTCACCAGTTGAATGTTTTGAAGCAATCAAGTGCCATCACAGATCTGCTTTTTCTCTCACTTTTCTTCCTGCTGCCCAGCTGTGCCATGCTCCCAAACCTATTGCTTGCTGCTCACCTTCTGTCTCCCTGCTTCCCCCAACCTAGCGCTTTGCCCTTTCTGCCATGGTCTGCTCCTCTCCCTCACCTTTGGCAGAATGCAACTCTGCTCCTGACCCTGAAGAGACAACTGCCTATTACCTTCCAAGAAATTCCAGGTCAGCTTCTCTCAGTTTGCATCAAGGGAATCATTGTTCCACTCTGAAGTCAGGTTTGGGGATTTTTTTCCTGACTTTTACCTGACCATCTGTAATGAAAGCCCACAGCCCACAGCCCACATCCCAGTTATATATTATTTCTCCGTATCTGCACACAGCTCTGGAGTGCTAAAACCAGCAAAGCTGGCTCATTGGCACCGTAGCTTGCTGGACTGGAATATAGCTCAGCACCATGTTTACACAGAAACTCTGCCGCACTGCCTGCCTGACCCCTGGTAGCTGACTGCTCACTTTTCTCCTCAGATCACTATTAACAATGAGGAGGTCTGCAATCTCTCCTTTCTCAGCCTGGTGAGGACTCCCCAGATGAGGAGGATCACCCTCATCCTCATGTATGCCTGGTGAGTGCCCACTTCAGTCCAGTTTGTTAGCAGGGCAGTGGGTTTTGTGGAAAAATTCTCTTGTGGTGTTTAGGGTCGTTCCAGATGCTTGCAGCCATTTGTTTGCCTCTCAACACTTTTTTCCTTTGCTGTTCAGGTTCACAAGTGCCCTGATCTACCACGGGCTTGTCATGCGTCTAGGAATTGTTGGAGGAAACCTCTACCTAGACTTCTTCATCTCAGCAGCTGTAGAGCTGCCTGCTGCTTTCCTAATTCTAGTGACAATTGATCGCATTGGCCGTCGCCTTCCTTTTGCAATAAGCAACATCGTGGCGGGAATTGCATGCCTCATTACTGCCTTTTTGCCAGAAGGTAATTCCCTTCGCAATGTCAGGGTCTTTAGGTCAGTGACTTCTCCTTGACACCCCTTAAGCGAGGACAGCAGGCCACACAAAACTGTAGATGAAAGTGAAAAGAGTTCAGTGATATAAAAGCACTGCAATCATGGAACAACATACCTCATTTGCTTATAGAGTGCCATGGGACATGTAATGGCTGTGTCTTTGATGGGTAGTGAGCAACAGCTGGGTGTAGTCTTAGAGAGAATGTCTATAAGGTCTTTGTACTGTTTTGAAGGCAAATGCAGGAGAAGAATACACAAACACAAACCAGAAGTTTTCAGTGTCTCTCAGCATGGGGTGAAATTTAATGCAGGGTTGTTTGGTTATTTTGGAAGGGAAATAACCCTGAGCATCTAGTTTTTGCTTCAGAGCAAACTGAAATGTTTTCTTGTTCTTTCTCTTGAAGTTCTGAGAAAACACAATCACTGCCAGAGCCGTCTCCACTGGCGGAGCTCCCCTCTGTGCTGACTTCAGGCTTGTTCTTTCATTTGCCTCCCCGTCTGTCTGGTCGTGGTCAGATCACACAGGAAACTGTCCACTCCCAAGGGCATTGCAGAAGTGCCTATTGCATTCCTTGTGATGCTCCTGCAGAGGACAATGTCTTTCCAGAGAGGGCACTCTGACACAAAGTCCGATGGAGTGGCTGTGCCCTGTGGTGTGGCTGTGGCCTTTGCACTCCCTACTGATGTATGAGGGGTTTCTTATACTGATGTATGCAGAGTAGTGGCCGCACACCAAAGATCAAGCAGACCTGGGAGAGCTGGGAAGAGCCACCAGGGCAGGATAAGGCTCCTGGCCTGTCATGCTAGGTACAAAGTCAAGCATCAGGAGAGGGAAGGGGGAGGATAGCAAGGAATAGCATTAGTAGGAGTGTGTCTAATGAGCAACGGCCAGACAAATTAGAAAGTGTAGCTGGCCTACCCGAGGGAGAATTATTTTACTGTAGCATCCTGGAAGCATTTAAAAGACATGTAGTTATGGCACTTAGGAACATGGTTTAGTGGTGAACTTGGCAGTGATAGGTTTGCGGTTGGACTCAACTATCTTAGAGGTCTTTTAGAACCTAGATGATTCTATTTCTATGCACTTTTAGAGATAAATTCTTTGTGGTCAGAAGGCTTTGGGAGGTGGCTTAACATATGGTGACTTAACATGTTTTGAGTTACTCACATGTGTTTCTCACAGCATGACATCCCTATATAAATAAATGCTCCTTTCCAGAGCAGAATTTGGACATGGTCATGAAAACTTATTCCCACCCAGGTTGTATGCCCCACCAGCATCTTGACTCTATCAACAAGAAGTGATTTCTGATTCTTCAAAACAGCCTGTCATGGTGCTGAAAAACAATAAATGCCAGTAGAAATCGATATCTACAGCTGTGGCTTTTCACTCTGAATTGCACTGATCCAGTGTTTCTGTGATATAGCTTCTGCTGACAGGGCCTGGGGCTCTCAGGAATGTTCTGCTGGTGCAGCAAAGCACTCTTCACCAGGGTTTCTCTTTGAATAAATAGATATCCTATGGCTTAAAATGACAATTGCCACACTGGGAAGACTGGGCATCACGATGGCTTTTGAAATTGTCTATCTTGTGAACACTGAATTGTACCCTACAACGCTGAGGTATGTTGAAAGCTCCCAGGAATATTTCAATGTCTCCCTCTGCTTTCCTCATTCCCTATTTCACTACTGTTTGGTAAAACTTCATTTTGTTCAGTTTCCTAACTGAGTAGCCATTGCTCAATGTGGATGGAATAAACTGGCAAGATAATTTTGGACCTAGTCTATGTTCTGCTCCTTAAATGCTGGTTCGTCAGTTTGGTAGCACCTCACAAATATCTGGCACTGTTTTCTTTTGCAGAAACTTTGGTGTTTCCCTGTGCTCGAGTTTGTGTGACCTGGGAGGGGTCATAGCCCCATTCCTGCTTTTCCGATTGGCAGCCATTTGGTTGGAGCTACCTCTAATAATTTTCTGTAAGATTTGATTCAAAATCAACTTTTGGTTTAAATATCCTCCTCCTAACAGAGCTTTTCTTTCAGGGAGAAACTGTAATGTGTGGCCTCGTCTCCCATTCAGAGCAGCTCTTCCCAACCCTCATACCTAAAGCAAGAGGCTGAATGGCAAATGGGTGAAGTGTGGGTGATTTCATGGCAGGCCATGGATTTGCTCAGGTCTGCTTGTATAACTTGGCTGAAGGAGAGTAAAAGAAACTATGTGAGGTGCTTTAAGACTGAGAAACCTTACAGCTAAGTTCTGTAATTGCAGAGAATAAGCTTAGTCTCCCTAGAGTAGAGAATAATGTCTTTTAAAAAATACTTGGTTTGGGTATTTTGGCAGGTACAGTTATGACCATGGACGCTGTATTACCCATAACTTCGTATTACCAACAAACTTTTTTTCTCAGTTGCATTTTAGAAAAAAATTATCCCTCTGGAGTAATTCTGCAGGGGAAAAAAGTAAAATAAAATACTCATTTCCCACAAGGAAACATGAATCTGTGGCTAAATCAGATTTCCAGGAGATACACATGACTGCATTGAATGCAAAAGGGATAGAATAAGTAGGGAAATTGATGCTAATGGCAACTTTAGCTGAAAAAAAAATGGAAAGGGCACAAGGCATTTTAAAAGATTGCCATTAACCCAAGAATAGACATATATAGCAGTGCAGTGTTCACATCACTTAGTTCTGAAATTCTGTTGCTGAATTCCCTTTGTCTTGAGTAAAGAGCTGCAAAATCAGAGAGAATCAGGGAGGGCTGTGCAGCAGTCAGGCAGCATTTTAGTTTTTGCCCCAGCTCTTCTACTTTTGATTTATTACTTTATTTAAATTATATCTATGCAGGAAATTGTTCCAAAACAACCATTCCTGACTAACTATTTAAAACTGGCTCTGTGTCTGAATGCTCTTTCCCAATGATGAATTTTTATTCTGAATCACATAATCTACTTTGCTTATGCATATGTGAAGGGGGTAATTCAGGAAAATCTCAGTGGTCTCAAGAAACATAGATGCATCTACAAGATAGAGCCTCTTGAAGAAAAGCAGCTTTATCTAATATGAGAAATAAGATCCCGATTACACTGCAGTTTGTATGCACTTGTCCATACGAACTTATCTGAGGCTTCTGACTTTTAAGATCTCCCTTTGGGGCCAATTCAGGCTGCAAATGAAGCTCTGGCTTTAAGGGGTTTTTTTTATAATGGGCTAAATTCATGTAGCATACAAGTGTTTGATAAAATTAATGTAACATTACAGGTGTAATCAGAAATAACTGTTGTGCCTCAAAAATATTAAAACAATCTTAATCTGAATAAATTTTCCTCAGTGGATAAACTCTGAAAATAAGTAAATTTCTTACCATTTTTGTATATCTTCAATGTTCACTATAGGTATTCTCGCAGTTGTCTGTGGGCTCCTAGTACTCCTTTTACCAGAGACAAAGGGAATCTCCTTACCAGAGACAGTGGAAGATGTGGAGCAGCTTTCAAGGTATGATATGCATTTAATTCCTTTTTATGTAGGTGCTGTTTCCTGGTGGTGTTCTTCTCCAACTTTATTAGCTGTCATAAATTATTGATGTTTTCCAAATGTCAAAGTAAATTCACTAGTCAGGTTGATATGATATTTCCTTCAATATACATTTGAAATTTTCAGTACCATTCATTAAGTTATTATCATTCATTTGTTAAAAAAAGTATGGGGATAGAATGTGTGTTTTTCTCATGGAGACATGAGAAATCTGTCCTATATAACTCTAGAAGCAGAAATAAATAGTTGCAAGAGAGATATTTCAAAGTACAGCCTGCAACTAACTCTCTGCTCAAGAAAACCAGCCATAACCTGAGTCCTGTGAAGAAGGGCCCTTGATCATGGGAGCACTTCCACAGTTTGTGAAGTCATTAAAAAGTCATGTACAGGATGAGTTTACAGCTGACAAGTTGCAGGCATGTCTTTCCCACTCCTGACACACAGCAAGCCAGGCTCTTCATTGCATTGCAGGCATGCAGGGAACATTTACACCTTGGCTTAATTTCTTGAGGAGATAGCATTATACATTAATGTTTCAAGCAGTGGTTTTGGATATTGCATCAGTAACTTTTGCCCGCTTCAATACACAAAATAAAGAATGAGGAATTTTTCATGCAGAAAATAAATGTTTCAGTACTGTGAATTGCTCTGCAACTTGAGCTACATCTTTTCCTTCTTCCTTCACCCTTATACACCTCTCCCCTTCTGTTTCTTCAGTAATTTTGGTAAATGTGGCAAGAAACGGAAACACCGGGATACCAATTCATATATTTGAACTTTGAAGGACAGCACTAAGCTAAGAACCATGCTCCTACTGGGAATTTGTTCTCCAGCTGCCACCACTTCAAAATTTGCAGAGTGTGGATGAAACTCCATGTTCTTCTAAGCATAAGGACACTTAAAACAAGCAGTGTATTTTTCTATAAATATTAATAAATTCTTTTTTTTCTTAGTATGCAGTTTGCAGAAAGAGAGCACTCTGTGATTCTTGATAGAGAACATAACAGCTTTAAAAAGAAGTATTATCCAGCTCAGTGAGCTCTTATTTATTTCTTCACCTATTTGAGCCATTTGTTTATTTCTGTTGTTAACATACAACTTTTGGTGGGGAGGGTTTAACACAGTACTGGTCCTTCAAGATTTGATGACTTTGAGGGGGAAAGGATGAATATTTCAACCTGTTCTCCTTTCGCCCTGGGAAATACGAAAAAATAGAAGATCTGGTGGCTTAGGTTGGAGGGTGCTAACCTTCCTTTGGTTAGGAGGGATGGGAATCAGAGGTGTGCAACAGAACACCCTTGCCCTGGTCTGATTCTCTCCACAGTGAGATTTTGCCAAAGACTCCATGCTTCCCTCCTTCTTCAAGGGCTGTCTGAAATGTGGGAGCAGTCGTCCTCTTTCCCAGGGCTTTATGTAGGTGTCACATCCTACACAGAGCATTAGGTCTGCCGGTCAGATTGTCCTTGTCTCCCCTCCAGACCCAACTGTTGTTCATGTGACACCCCATTGTCCTGTCCCATGGCCAGGGACTCAACATCTGCAAGGGAAGGGCTTCTGCCTGCTCTCCTCTGTCAGGTGTTGTTCCACCCCTCCCTTTTGAGAACATGCTCATTTTTTTCATTCTAAAACAAGCTCTCTGCCCATCTATACAAACCAAATTCCCTTGCCCTGTCCACTGCCAGGGTGACTTGCAATTTCTGTCTTTTGTCCACCATCATTTGTCATCTTTCTGTCGTGGGGATAAATGGTTTGGGTTGTTGACAGGGATGTTAGCTGTCTTGGAAAGATGGACAGGGATGAGAGAAGATCTTTGGTTATGGAGGAAAGGTTAATTGGTCCTGTAACAGAAGAGCTTGAATCTTTGGCTCTGCAAGCAGATAGCAGGGGCAACCTGCCTTCCCTTTCAGCTGTATGACCTTCTTCATTAAGCACTGGGTCCTTGCCACTGACAGGTAAATAATACACTCCTTACAGTGAAGGACTTGAAAAGCTGTGGTGTTCAAAAGGCACACTGTGCCAAAAGAGAATGAAATAAACAGAAGAAAGCAATGAGCTCTCTTAAAGTGACTTACAAGCTCAGAAAAGAGCATATTTGGCATAAGCAAATGCAGGACTGGGTTTTTAAGGTTCATACCACAAATGAGTAGTGTTAACATTACAGTCAGTGCAGCTGAATGACTGCTGTTCCAGTCTCACCATCTTAAGAGCACATATAGGCAGATGCTTGCACAAGGGATTTCCTATGGTGAGGCATTTCAACAGTTCCTGACTCTCACTGCTTTTTCCCAGCAGCTGCCCATATGACCAACTCTGCAGGAAAGAAACAGGACCTTTAATGATAATCTTGGTCTAATGTTTGCGCACTTTGACCAGTTAGTGATAAAGGGCTATCTTTCAAGGCTAACTTCCTCTGAAGTATAGTTAAAGGTCAATGGGATGCTTAGGAAAAGTCACTGGAAATTGAAAGATATAAAAGCAAACAAGCGTCTCATATCTAACTAATGGGTGATATCTAGAAGATTGGAGATCTACTGCTTCGGGGAGAAAACTTCTTCTACACCAATGTGTGCTTCTGCAGATAGCTGAAGACGCACTCTGCAACTGGCTGGCAGGGACCAGCCCTGAACTGGAAGCTGGGGGCTGGCACTGGCTGGGTGCCATGTCATAGTACAGGATGGGAGCACAGAATTCAGCACTACCTTCCTCACAGACAGACAGCCCAAATTGCAGGAAAGCCTGGGTGAAGAGGTCAGATGTGATGCTGTGGTCTGAGTCTCCCTTTCCTTTCTTAATGTTTCGTCTTTTTGAATTTTACATTTTTTAATCAGTGTATTAAACACTACAGCAGTCTGGGAAGGACCATAGTGATCATTTAAAACTATGACTTTCCAAAGAAATGTTAGTGTTATTTACCAGTTGCTGCTGTTTGTGGACAACTACTATGTGCTGAGATGTGAGAGACATGAAGACTTGTTTCTGACCTTTCAGACTGTGCTTTGTTTTGCGTAGCATCATAGCACCACAGCACCAGAGCAGAAAGTAAGTGAAATGTTTCACATGTGAAAAGGCTGGTAGCAGTGCCAGAAGTTTGGATGTATTTATTAATTTTGTAAAGGAGAGCAGGAAAAAGCCTGTATATGTGTTTTGATTTCTAATACGATCTTATTTGACAACTTCCGGTAGCAGTTGTATTTGATGTCTCTGAGCTCTTACCTCTAACATGGGAATCCTAACAGAAAATCCTCCCATCTCTGTGAGACGTTTGTTTAAAAAAAGTTACTCTAAATTCATATGTGCCTCAGATCCCTTAATACACTCTTATAGGGAAGTCTTACAAACTTCCCAGAAGGCAAAGCTGTGTTCTCCTAAACTGCATGGGTTGACCCTACAAAGGCCATTGTGACCCAGCTCACTCCATGACAGGCATCTCCTCAAGGTGCCAGCTTGTGTCAGTACTGTCAAACACTGTCAGCTATAGCTGTCTTGCATGTGTTATACTTCAGAGGCCCAGTGACAGGTATGATGCGCATAGCAGACAGAAGACCACCTTACTATCATCAAAAAGACACAAGCAACATGACTGCAGAAACACAGGAGCTGTATTATTTTTCCTGCCAGCAAAGAAGTTTCGCAGACCAACAGATATGCTATTTGCTGCTGCCACCAAATTTGCCAGGTTATTTCATCTAGGATGTATGAGTGTTTAGCGATAGGTGGTGATTGTTATTGCTGCTGATACTCTCACAGGAGGAAAAGATCACAATTAACACACTTGGAAAGGTTAAGGAATGTATAGCCACTAAAGCATTTCTGACCAGTTTGGCAAGGAAGAAGGGATGGGTTTGTCTGTCTAAAAGCCAGGTATTAGCCATGCCTGAAAGAGTTCACATCTGAGGAGCTTAACAAATAAAAAATAAAGCTGCAACATGTAATTTCCATTGTCAGGGAAGTATTGTGCAGATTTCTTGTCTGGCTTCATGATCCACGTCAGTAAATATGGAAAACATGCAGGAGGATATTTGAACTCAGTGAATCACCCTATCAGAGAGGTCACAAGGGAATGCTTTATCAGAGCTCTTCCTTCCCAGGAAGGCAGTGCCTTGAGATCATTGCTTCTCCCAGAATCAAACTCCAGGTGTAGAAGCCCAAAAATTGCCCTGCCACTTACCTGTTTTCTAGCTGTCATCTCCCTTTAAACCTATGGGAGAAAAAAAACCCGAAACCTCCTGGGATGTAGCCCATCCCTTTAGTAGGTACACATATGCAAAAAATGAAATGACAATTTAAATTAACTGTCGTGCAACTTGGCATGTCTGGGAGTGGACCTCTGCACTGTGGAACATCGACAAGACAAACCCCACCCTGTGTAGTATCTGTGTCACTTGAAGAGCACACACCAGGGGTGCAAGAAGGACATCATGCAGAGCCAGGGCTCCCCAGGCTCCCTAGCTGGTAGGCAAGGGGTGCAGGATGAGAGCAGGGGCTCATAGTGAGCAAGTGTTCAACTTTGGCAATTGTAAGCCAAGTTTTCCTTGGAAAGCATTTCTAAAGGTCTGAGTTTTCACTTCCTATAACCACAGGCATGTGCAGGTAATTTTCCTTTGGAGAAGAAAATTGTACATGTAGAGATTACACAGTGAGATACAGCTATATAGTGAAACAAATGGGTACTATGGACAACAAAATTTTATAGTATGTTCAATGCATTGCCATTACTTGCTGTAATGATTGACAGCTGTTGTCTGTCTTCACTGTGGACTAACTTTAGGATGAGGCTATTTTTTATTCACTGTTTTGTATCTTTGATGCAATATTTGTACTTTTGCTGGCACACAGATTTCATTGCCAATAAAATATATGAAAATACAAACCAAGTGTGTTTGCTTTTTTTTTTTTTTTTCCCCATCCCATGTATTTAATGCTATTGGATATATCTAATAAAATAGTATATATAAGAAAGATATGATATATGATATTCTTCTTTGGTTTGTATCATTAAATTGGTAGTAGATCTGAAACTCATAAAAAACAAGAAGTATCCTTCTTTCTTCATTTGTTGGAAGTACAACATCTTGGGAAAGTCAGCCTTAGAAGAAAAGGTTATTGTAGAGCCTAACAAAGTTTGAAATGAAAATGTCCAGCTAAAGTTGAGATTGGGGTTTTTGACACCTGTTTCAGAGGTGGATAAGTCTATTGTCAAGCATAGCAAACTATAGAATATATAGAAAGAGGGTAACACACTGCCAGTTGGGTTTCTTGGCAATAACTGTTAATTTATAGCAATTTAAAATGGATGATCATATTTATTTTACTTATGATTGTAGCTTTAATATCGCACTTGCAATCCTGTGTTTCTAACATGCATGCTGCTTTCCAGGAGAGGGCAGTCCATACCCAGCATCAATTGCTTTGCATTACACTCTTAATCCAAGGAATGTAAGTGGAAACTCGAACGTAAACACCAGGTTTCATGGGTTGAGCACAGCCAAGGCCCCATGAGGTGACTCCATGCTGGACAAATTTATCTTGGTCCAGACAGACTAGAGGTCCTCCACTGTCCCCCTAAATAGAGAAAGAGCAGATGATTACTTCATGAACAGACCCATGCTCTAGAGTGCCCTTCTTGAAGGAGGCACAGAAACAGAAGTACTTCTCACATGTGGGGACTGCAAAAGTTGTAAGAAAACACTGTAACTCTAGCTAGAGAGCCCTTTATGCATGTTGTTTTACACTTTCGAAACATCATCTCTTCCTCCCACCCAGATATTACTTTTAGTTTTGTAGCTGTAGTGACGAGGTTTGGTGGAAAGGAATCTCGTTGCCCTCAGGAACTTAAACCGTACTTCCTCCCTCAGTCTATTCTACCCTGGATTTGGAGAAGGCTGAGGTTCTTAATGACTTCTTTGCCTCAGTCTTCAACAGCAAATGCTCTGACCACACCACCCAAGTCTTGGAAGGCAGACACAGTGACTGTGAGAATGAAGACC
>JAOEHY010024176.1:0-24122 GCA_025447955.1 Psilopsiagon aurifrons
GACATTGGTTCAAAGAGAAATTGTCACCTTCTGAATCATCAACAGTTGAGGTCCCCTGATCAGCCAGGCATTTTAGGCTGTGTTAGGAGAGTATAGTTGCTTTGTGATGGGTAGAGAATACTGCCCAGGACACTTTTAAACCCAAAAATTCACTAGAAGCCCAACAGGTGAAATGATACAAGCCAATTGTTCAGGGTACAGCAGGGAAAAGAGGACTTCCCTCTGAAAGACAGGTTGAAGATTTTTAGAACAACACTAGTCATAAAAGTTAAAAAAATACACTCTCAGACACTGATCTTTCCTAGAAAGCAACACATATAGAGGCTCATATTTGAGAAGACAGTATGAGCTAAGAAGGTGTTCATAAATAGGAATAAAAAACCAAAACCAAACCAAACCAAAACACAAACACAACAAAACACACACAAAAAAACCTCACAAAAAAAACAAAATTGTGGTTAGTGTTCTGCAGATAAGCAATCAGTAAATTTACTACATCAGCCGGCACAAGGTTCCCTTGTGCGCCTGTTTTTCCCCCACACCGAGTATCTTTCAGAGGACTAGACTTTAAATGAGATTACGTATTTTGTAAAGGAGAGGAACACTGACAGACTGAATCCAGAGTGGTTCCAAAAGCAGTGACTATAGCAGTATTCAGAGTTTAGCCTAGTTTAACACAGTGTTACAGAAACTGTGCAGAGCTGCTTCTGCAGATTGTGTTAAACTAAGCTTAGCACTACTTCTGTCATCACATTGGAGTTGCTGGTCTTTGCTGAACCCCACTAATGGTGCAGAATGTACTCCAGTCATTGTAGACAGACCATGGCACAGATATTCAGTTGCAGTTTCTGGAAAGATAAATTTGGGTTTTGTTAGCATAAGCCATCATTTATTTCTGTTTGCTTTTTCCACGAGAAAAAGGTTACTCTATTCCTTTTTTTCTGCTTTTAAGTATCCCTTGCCTTCCCACCCCCTCTTGCGATTTTTATGTTATTGCATAGTCCATTAAATACACCCAGAACACTGTACAAGTGAACAGAGTGGCTGGTTGTGAACAGTTCTGCTTGGCACAAGCAGCATGGATAACCACATTTAATTCAGCCTACCTATCAAGCTGAATCCCCAGAGATTCTGTCTCTGAGGACATGCCAGACTGGATTCTTTGGTTCAGAGAAAGTAATAGGTTAGAGTGGGGTCAACTGTAATTTAAACGTCTCTCAAGTTCCTCTGTGCGTAATTTTCACTAGTACAGCAGGAGAAGAAGCACATGAAGCAGTCTAAATGCAAGGACATCTGAATTAATGTGAGGAGTCTGATATGCCCATATCTGTTTCTCTTCTGAATTTTGTCCTCTGCAATAGCGATTCCTGTGGGATAGCACTGTGATAGGATGCCACCATGCAGAGGGCAGCCTAAGGCCATTTGGCATTGTAAAGCAATCTTAGAAACACCAATGTGGGGTCACAGAATCTGCAAATGATGAATTCCAAAGTGCTGCAAACACTTTCACTAAGATGTCAGCTAATAAATATATTTCTCCTCTACTGGTATCTCTGATAGAGGACTGCTCTTGACAAACACAGTAAAGATTTAAACCTCAGATGGGATAAAGCCTATTTCACTGGAAAGATCATCTTGGCCCTTGGACAAGTGACCATAAATGCATTATACATAAATTTAGTCTAGAAGCTACTGTGAAGTCTTAGGCATTAGAAGGCATTTAGGTTTAGGATCAGCATCCAATAGCAGCTACTAGAGATGCCTGCCAAAGGACACATGGTCACAGCTGATCAAAAGATCACTGGTAACCAGAATGGAAAGTCAGGGGCTCACTCCTGTCCCAAACGTAAGAAAATGCTCTTGGAAGAGGCCAAGGAGAGCTCCACATTCCTGGCAATATACCCAACCCAAATTATTCTATGATTCTATGACTTCTACCTTAGGGAAGGATGAGATAAAGGATGAGACAAAGGATATGTATGTGCAAGGGGAGTGCAAGCCACAGAAGAACCTCAGAGGTCCATGCTTTCTCTAAAGACAGAGCAGACAAATCACGATCCTTTGCTTTCAGGAACAAGAGTGCTAGAAAAGGAACATGTACCCAAGAGTGAGCCTCAAAGCTCCTCAAGGAAGAGTTATGAGAGCCTACATGTCCTTCAAGTCCCCAAGCCCACAGGCTGTGACCCCACGGCTGCACCCACAGGAGGAGGTCTAATCAGATGGGCAATAAGGCATGAAAGCAATTTCTTTTATTTACTCAAATATTGCAGGCTATTGCTGACACTGAATAGCCTTGAATCAGTAGTAAGGTGAAAATTCTTAACTTACAGAAAAATATTGCCACCTGTTTGCTTTGAAACTGTAGTTTTAAGTACAGAAGAGATTCTGTCCCTTTTTCTCATTAAGCTGTATAGCTCTCATCTTTCTGCTAATCAAAATGCTGTGCTGATTTAACAGTGTCACTGTGTTCTGCGAAAAGCTTAAGATAGCTCTTTTATCACCAGCTAGAACACTAGTGACTTGAAATTAGTTGTATACATGTAAGGGAAAACAGACTGTCTGTCCCTCTGCCAGAACAAACAACTCATATTCATCTGACTGCACAAAGTAGGGGTAAGCAAGCATTAAGGGGGAAGACGTTTGAGGATCTTAATAGCTGTGCTACGGCTGACTCAGCTTTTTGACATTCATATTACATATATATAAAATAATCTAGATAAATCCATCATCTGAAAAGCAAACTTGGTCTGCAAGTAGTGAACCTCAGCCCTGTGTAATTGTTCAGGGGTGTGTGTGTCCCCTTTTGGTCTGAACTGAAAACACAGTGCATGAAAGCTAGGTGAATAATTTGGATTACTTTGTACATAAGGGTTTGTTTTACAAATCACAGAGTCATACTAAGGAAAGTTGTAGTAATAATTGGGGTTGGGGACACACTGCTGAGTGCCTCTAAACCGGTGCTAGCTGCCTTTGCATCCAACCTGGGCTTTTTCTTGGAAATACAGATGAAGGTTTTCATTCTTTCTTCCTCTTAATGCTTTCAGTTATCCTAAGCAACAGAAATTTCACAGTCCTAAACAGGGGGGAGAGTGGGAAATCTGCTCTCATGGCAACGGCCCCCCTCCCCCTCCCGTCAGCACTGGGGTTCCCTCCGGAGCCCCGCGGCTCCCCAACACGTAGGGAGCTGTCCCGGCCAGGTAGGCGTATTTGTGCACCCTTATTTCGGGGGCTGTCCGGGCACCAGAACCCCGGGACTGCTCTGCGCTGGGAGCCGCGGAGAAGCGCCCCCGCCCAGCTCCGCGCGGCACCCTGGCTGCCCCACGCCTGACCACCGCACGGCGGCTCCGGCGGGCAGCGGGGCCCTCCTCTGCCGGGACCCGCATTGCACGGGCAGGGCGCTTTGTCCAGGACTAGGAAAGAAACGGGATCCGGGTCCCACACACATACGAAGGGATACGCGAGCTTTTGCTGGTTTTGTGATCTCCGGACTCCCCAGAGCATCCGCTGCATAAACTGGATCTAAGAAAGGAGCTTCGACAAGTGCTGGGGTCAAAGCCCAAAGGAAAGTTCACACAGCCTATTACTTAATTTGACACCATCACATGATGTTAGACTGTGTCTACTGGCTGTTATTTCTGTGCCACACACATTTTTCTTTATCATTTGAGATTGTCCTTATGTCAAGCAACAGCTGACTGCAACAGGGGCAGATCAGAGGCAGTTTTCAACACTCGTGTTCTCCACGTCTGGCAGAATCAGATCCAACCACTGACAATATAAGAGGGGTCCCTAACCCAGGAAACATGAAACACAGAAACACCAGGGAGCAGGGCAAGCACTAATGAAGAGCTCAGAGCAAGCACGGACCATGGATTTCTGGAAGTTGCATGGCATCTCTGCCATAAGCAGTTCCAGCTATCTCCAAATGGCTGAGCCATGAGGCTAACACAGGCAGTGAGACCTCCCACTCCTCCTGGGATTTATAGAGCATATCCGTTTTGAGTAGTGTTTGTTTCATACCAACTCATAGAGAGCCCAAGATCTTGCTGGACAAGCAAGCAACCTGTTTTCTTGAACATCTCTTGTCATTTTAAAAGATTTGTCATCTCTCTGTGCATCACTCAGCTCACGTTTGTAAAGCAATTTCCATGTCCTTATGTGGCAGTTGCCATTAAATGAGAAATGCTTGTTATCACTGCATAGCAATCTCAGCACAATGCAGAAAGTTGTTACCTGCGTGCAACAATGGGACAGATAATAAATACAATAAACGCATTCTAAGTACAGGTGCCATTTTTTTTTGCAGAAAACTTGTTTCTACTTCCTGGCTATAGGCTGCTGACCCAGAAACTTCAGCAAAGACAGCAAACATACCCTGTCACCAATCTGGAAGGTCTGGGCAGGACAGAAGAACACCTTCCCAGTGCACTTAAGGTTCACTTGTGAAATGCTTAAAGGAAAGTTTTAGCCAGTCCACTGCAAGAATTAGCAACATCAAGGTGTTGTGCATAGATAACATAACTATTTGCACCATTTGGGGGCTAGTCTACATACAGGTAAATCCTGATGATGTTAGTAATTTCATTTCTGCTTAAAATTCTGGAGATCTGTTTATCTCTCATCATCTAATGGTTTCCAAGTGTCTCCATAACATCAAAGTAATTAGTTTACAATTGCTTAAGCTATATATATGTTTAAAAATTAACTATCATTTTATTATTCACTTTTCAAATAGGATGATTGCATTTAAATTATTACCTCCTACTTATTCCAGTTATAAACATCACTCTCCTTTTATAATCCTAGAAGAAAATAAGAAAGGTCATCCAAAATAGAGCAGTAGCTTATTTTGTGTCTTGCTTTTTAGTCTCAGTACTATTGCATTAGAGAGCTTAAATACCCAGGTGTCTGCATTAAATAGGAATATAATAGGAAAAGTTCCTTTTAAATTGGAGGAAAAAAGAAAAAAAAAAAAAATATATATATATATACTTACCCTTTCCAAACAGTAGGTCTGCTCAGGACTAACATCACATAGCAGGTGCCAAGGCCTCCTATTAGTACCATATACTGAGGATCCAGGTGAGATCATTTGAAGTAGGGAGCAAAGCTGATTTTCTGCTACTTGTCAGGCTATTCCTAGTCTGGGATTATTCCTAAAGCTCTGCAATCTGCAGGGAAAGCTTCCTCTCCCTTTCAGGTGTTCCTTTCTTTCTCTGCAGCTCAAGGGGAGCAGTCAAGGCTTGAGAAGCTGACCTTCAGTCTTGCCCTCATATTTTTCCCAGTATTTGCAGTGGTAAATGAACACACAAGTACTTAGCAACAGTGCTAGTTTTTTGTCTTTGGAAATGTAACACTTTGGAGCATTCCAGAAAACTCTCCATATTTCTTATACCTGTACCATCCATTTTCTTGTCATGGAATGTGTGGCTGCTGCAAAGGATTTGGCTGTATGCTGGCTGTTGGTGTCAGCAGCTGTTGTGCAGCAAAAGCTACCTTTGACTCTTCTATTACAAGTTCTATAACATGTCTGGAGATGGGCCGCGGGAGACAGTTTAGGATTTGTGGTATGCTCTTGGCTTGCACATGTAGAAATATATCTTATTATTCTACACCACCAAGTGGCCAGATAGAGCAGATATTGCAAAACACTGCTTAATCCAAGTGGGTCAGGTTGTGTCATGGAAGCTCATACTGACCTGAACTAGCAAGTAGGAAAAAAACATTTGAATATAAAGCCTCATGTTTTGAAACAAAGAAGTGTCACATTTTGCGCCACATTCCGTAAGATGTTCCTGAAGGTGCATTGTCAGAACTGCTTCAGTTCTCATATCAGACAGAGCTCTTTGGTGTGCTGCACACCTGAAACTCAGGCATGTTTTATGTACTTCAAACTAGTAAGTCAAAACTTGTGGATGGTTCTGTAAATATGAAGCAAATATTTCTTAGTATCAATGAGGTGATTATATCAGAAGTTGGACGGGGCTTTGAGCAGACTGGTCTGGTGGGGTGTCCCCCTGCCTATGGCAGGGGGCTTGGAACTAGATGATCTTTGGGGTCCCTTCCAATCCAAACCATTCTAGGATTCATTTGTTATGTTCTTTGTGCTCAGGAGAGTTCAAAGTTGGACCCAAAGTTCACCCCAGGGGTACAAATCAGAGTGAGGTCTGTTGCTGGCCAACATTAATGGTCCAAAACCATAACATGACGTAACAGCTGATGCCAACTGATAACATTACATATCTACATGTTGTATTTAATATAGTTTTGAAATTGTAACAGGGGAGGGAGTGGTCCCTCATCCTGTTTCTGGCAATATCAGTCAATGTATCAGGAAATTACTTCTTTCAAGGTCTTCTGCTTTCTTCTCTTCAGAAGTCCCTGCTTGGGAGGGATATTAATCCTACCCATCCCTACTGTACTCACCATATAACTTCTTTTTATCTATGGCGTTCCAGTGAACAGTGAAGCAACTTAGCTTCATTCTCAAGATATATATTATCCCCTTAAACCTTTAATAAAAACGTAGTCTCACAGTATGTTCTAGAGTTTTGTGTGCTTCATTCCAGCTATAACTTTACATATAAAAGTGATGGTAATTCAACAGTGGGTGCCTAGTTTAGTCATTACAGATTCCCCTGATGATCTGTATTTAATATTTTATCAATCTGCAGATTGGACCAATGTTTTCAAAGTGCAAGTAGAAAATAAGGTTACAGCTGGTTCTGTAATTTTCAAACTTTTTTAAAAACAGACACAGCGTGTATTTAATATATGTGAAAGTGTAAGTAATATTGGGCTAACGCAGGCAAGAAGAGATTAATGTATATGTACAAACAGAAGTGGCAAGAGTTGTGGAGTTACCTGCAAAAGTGACTATTATTTCAGCTAAACTCTTTACCTGTTCCCCAGGCAATTCCATCAGATATAAGAAGACAAGCTTCAGAGTCAGGCAGTTTGAACTCCATCCCTCTTTTTTCTTCCTATTTTTGTCTCAGTTTAGGGGAAGCAGATTTCTCTCTTCTTCATTAGTACACTGCAGGAAATGGAAGCATTGCATTGTACAGTGTACAAAATTATCACAAATGGGTCTATTTTAAAATAAAAAGGGCCCTCTAAATAAAGAAGAAAACCTCCAGATAGCCATACCATTGAAGGAAGGCTGGCCAGCTTTGCTGAAATGCTGTTACACATGAAGCCATCAAAAAAGAAATAAAACCAAGTATGGTGTCTTGAGATGTGCATGCAAAGGCTTTCACTCTGATGAAGGAGGGAGAAAAAGATGTTAATGATCTGGGTCACTAGCTCTGGATTTTAAATAATAATTTCATAAATAGTATTTCATTAAATAATGGATTGCAGAAGTCTCATTTCAGAGTGTCTCACGGGCTTACCATTTGCTTACTGAGTGTCTTTGTTATCTGAATTTCTATGGGCCAGATGGATAAGTACTCACCTGGAGTTAGGAACACAGCTAAGTTATATAGACCTTCATGTATTTCAGTGGAAGCCAGGTTTTCAACATACCTAAATATCTCAATTGTTTCTTTGGCTGCCGAGAACTTAGGTGCCTAAATATTTTTCAGTGCACAGCCCTGTAACCATATTCAGACAGCATAATTTCACCTGTGTCTCTGTGTCTGGAAATTCATAGTTCCCTACTGCACGTGTCACTTTGGTTCTGTGAATTGAGCTTTGGAGGCCTTTAAGGAGCACCCTCTGACTTGGGCACATTTGGGGTTGGACACAAGTCATGCACATAGTGCCTTAATGCTTGTGCTTTTTTTGAAAGTTGAATTTTTTAATTGTAAGCCCTGAGGTCAAAGTAGCAAGTGTGCTCCCTGATGGACAAGGAACTGAGAAGCAAAACTGGTATGGAGGCACGTGAAAGGCTCAGAGGGGTTCTATGTCTGTGCCTCGCCATTCCTGATGCATGGCAATATTGAAGAAAATGAGTAGGGATAAAAAGCAGACATTGAAAAACTAAACACAAATGCTGGAAATACAAGTGTGTCGCTGATTATTTAAATAAGAACAAATTAAGGAGGAAGAGTAAAGAGGAAAGGCGTTTGTCTGAAGTGCAGAAATGCCTGGAGACCTCTGCCACAACCAGAGTGACATTATGCTAAGCATGCTGCAAAGAATTAGCAAAACGTTGTGCCAGGAGAACTCGCACACCAAATAAGTAGATCAGTCAAATATGATCATCTGCATTTTACAGCTGATGCTGAGAAACAGGGAAAGATGAAGAAACTGGTCTGAGTAATTATTCAGATTTGTCCGGGGCTCTGCATGTATCTCCTCCATTGAAAACAGTGCCACACTGGGAGAAAAGTCTTGGCTACCATCAAGGAACAGGATGTCACAAAATGGATGTCATGTTGTGCTGCCAGTGGGATGCATTCTCAGGTCGCCAGTCTGCAGCCCTGCAGTAGGGAAGTAGTGTGTCTCTGTATCGATTGATTGTGTTCAACCCATGGCAGTGCTCCACAGCAGTAGGCAGAGACAGGGCGATGCTTGAGTTAAGGTTTTGGCAGTTTTAATTTTTGAAATGACAGCAGTTGAGGCATGATATATCTATAGGATCCCAAATTGTAAATGACCACTTGCAAATGTTCTTTGACTCCAAGACAGACAAGCATTTAGTGCTTGAGAATTGCTCTAAATTTAGATTGAAAGTTCCTCCTTCAGAAAGAAGAAAGGAACTTCAGAAAGTTCCTTCTGTCTGACAAGGAGGCTGCAGGTGGCCACCACTGCTCATGTACACCATTACAGAGTAGCTGTGCCATTGCTGTGGTAGCTGGAAGCTTTGTAGACCACCTCTGGTAGAAAAAGGTACACAATAATATGGCAGAGTCGTTCAAAGTCTTCCCTCAGTTCTGTGCCGTACAGTCATTTCCCTTTTCCACCTCAGAATAGAGTGAAGGTCTTTCCTCAAAACTATCCCAGGTCAAGCAGGCAAAGCTGGATGCTTTGCTCACCTCCTCTGCTTCATCCACGGGATCCATATGTCATCCCTGCGATTAAACACTGACACCAGTTGGAGTCAGTGACAGTTTTGGCAATGAATTTCAATGCAATGAAGATTTCATCCTTTGTTCATCCTGTGCTGGCTGGGCTAATGATGTTCAATTAGAAACCACTCTCTGTTCTAGTGCAGTCAAGAGGATTTTTGCCAATGGTTTAAATGAGCATTGGGTAAAGCTTATGGCTAAATCCAATCCTTATGCAGAAACCCATGGATCCTGCTTTTCTCCTAGTGAAATTAATGGGAGCTGCATGAGAACATCTAAGGGAAGATTTAGTTCCTGTTTGTAACAATATGTTACCTCCTGATACTGGCCTTGCTTTGAAATGTTTACTGTTAAATCCGTGTATTTTTGGTTATGTCTCATTAAGAACATAATGCAGCCTTGGAAAGTACATTCTGAAAGGGTACAACAGTAGGATTGGGATTACTGTTTGTGAGGCACTTTTAATGAGGGGAAAATTTCAAATTCAATTTATGGTAATGTCAAAGCACAATTAATATATAGGCAGTGATAAGGGGAACATGCAGAAGTACACATTGCTAGCACTACATCAACAAATAAACTTTTGGAGCTAGTAATTAGGTACAGAAGATTATTATATGTTTAATTGACTAAGTGACAATTTGGAATTACATCTAGTCACATTTAATTGGATTTGGAATCTCTAGAGGACAGGAAATGGAGAGCAATGCGGAGAGACAGCCATAAAAGCAAACCGATTTTCTAAAGTCTGTTAAGACTCTGCATTAATATCCATTGCACAATAGTTTTTTAATATCCCTCAGTGTAGAAAGAGCAATGCAATGATTGTCACAGACAGTGGGAGTACTAAAGCATACTCCATTAGGTAGCAAGATGGCTGATTACTTTAAGTTTGTTTTGTTGGGCTTTTTTTAAGATACAGTTTAATCAAAGGTGAGCTATGAGTTAGCCATAGACAAGTAATAAGCTCAGATGGCCAAGACACAGGGTGTTATACATATTGATGCTGTCCTAGAAGAAATGTACTTGCACATAACATACATCCTCCACAAATACTATAAAGAAAAAAAAAAAACAGGCTAGAATATTGTATAGCAGTCATTAAATATTTGCTCAGAGTAAAATAAGGAAAAGCCATTAAAAGAAAACGTCGGGATGTTTGCTTTCAGATAGTTTAGCTAGCTAAGAAATGTTTACTAATGCTTATCTTACTGAAGTTGCACAAAGACTGAGTTATGTGTAATCTTTTGATACAAACCTTGTGTTACACTCTAAGAATTACCTCCTTTAAATATTGCTATATGCATCCTTCCCTCCCTGTACACTCATTTATTCTGCTTTTGTCACCAGGAGCGCCATGATCGCTGACTATATGTACTGGCTGACAGGAGGCACTGAGCAGCTTACAAGCAAGCTCATCAAACTGTATTGGCAGGTAAAAATTGATAGCCCAATGAGGAAGGAGGTGCCTATCTTACTATTAAGACCAAAATGAAGGATTACTGCTTAAAAGACTGCCGACAAAGGTAGCTCTTGGCCATATCAATCAACAGGACACTATATAGTGCTGCAGTATTTATAATGAAGTAGATCTTCTTGGACTAATTTTAAGGGCAAAATTCAAGGTTGTTAACCCTTGGCTCATACTTCAATTTTATGGACTGCTATAAAATTTAATTCTGGATACTGTATAGTTCCCTAAGCTATTTTTTGTGAAGTCTTTCTACCTTAGTGACACTTTCCTTTTGCAATTTGCATGATACTAATCTTCTGACACCTTTCCAAACTCTTCAACTGGAAGGGGAGTTAAAAATGACTTTAACAAATGGTCTCAGAGAAACTTAAAGTGCTCTGTGAAGGATAGTTAGGTAAGACCCCAGTCCACAAAGATTACTTACATGGGGAGTAGACTATTGACTTCAATGAAATTTGTCCCTGGAGCTATTTGAGATGGCTGTTCAGCCCCATCAGCACAAATTTAAGTTTAAGGGTACCCCCTTCTGCAATGAGAAGAGCTCTCACACAAACCTGGAGGTTAATGGATGATAGATCCTTTGCTGGGAGAGACTTACTGCTGCAGGAGCTTACCACTGCCGCTGGTGTCCCAGCCTTCACCCCCCTAATTTCAATGTGAACAAGGTGCATTTCAGAGGGAGTGCAGTGTTTGAGCTCCAGGTGGTGGAAATCCCTTCTGCCTCCAAGAGTGGACCTTGTCCTCGGGTCCTCCTTGTCCATACAAAGGATTTAATGATACTAGGAAAAATATATGCCCCTAGTGATAAAATTTCAGTCTGATTCTGATCCCATTTGTAGGTTTGTTCTGTGAGAACATCTGTGACATCTGTACTTTATGTGAAGTTGTGCAAAATATGTCCAATGTGAGCCAGGGTAATAAAGATCAGAATCTGATATTTTATCTTTACTTCCACAGTAAATTCTTCCTTTATAAAACTATTCTTAGTTGCATTCTTATTGGTAAAATCTAATAAATCTCAATCCTGGGAGCTGCTGAATTTCAGTACTGCTGTGAGTGCAAAGTGCATCTCATTCAGAGAATTACCCACTGGGCTAGTGTTTGCAGTGCCTGTGAACTTTCTTATTTGCTTTCCAGCAGAGAATTTCTGCTGTACAGAACAGTTTGATTTTTTTTCCCACTGGGTCAGACTCATTTAAAATCTTGAGTTCACAAACAGGTTTCATGAAGGGGTCATTTCTTCAAATGGAATGTCTTTTTTTGTCTCTTAACACTCATATCCATTGACTTCTCTTCTTGATGTCATGGACATGAAGCTTCAAAGAATAAACCTTTAAAGGAGGAGCTGTCATAGCTGTCCTCTCCTCCAGGGGTTCAGACTCTCCTGCTAGGTAACAGGGCTAACAAACTGGCATGAAGGACAAGATTTGTCATAGTGTCTCCCCATAGAGTCTAAACCAGAAGCTGTGGTTGGGCTGAGAAGAGAACAAACCACAACTGAAGTGGGGCTACTGAATTGCTTCCAGCCATTCCCATCATATTCCTAGATAGCAAGGGCCAAAGGATTTTGGCAGTGGTAGGACTCTGGTTCATCTTCGCTTCACTCCAGAGCTCGTGTGTTGAGAGTGATGTGTGGGCCTCCCTGGACCCCGTAGTACCTATAGGCTCCACCATGCTGTTTGTGCCCCATTCCCTCTGCTTCTCTGCCTTTCTCCTGAACCTAAGTTGCTGTCATCTTTCTCTGAAGCTTTGAAATGTCAGCAGAGATCTAACCATTTGTTTGATCCCCCACTGTGCTTGATTTTCACTGGGAGACTCAGATTGCTCTGCAATTTTGTGCCTTTTGTGCGTATGCCTTAGCGTGGGCTCAACTAAGGAGTCAGCGGTATCTATATGCTGACACACACGCAGCGGAGGCAGCTGGGTGCCCAGTACCGCTCCCACTCAAGTTAATAGCTAGCACTTAAGAAATGCTGTTCATGAACATATATATCCCCAGCACCAGTAGCAACTTTTTCCTTCCCAAGCTGATGAGTTCTATGTACTCAGCATCAGGGGTGACTTCAATGTCATTAGAGCACAGGATGATTATGCAGGACAATGTAGCATGGGACACTGCACTGGGACTTTCCACGACAGAGAGGCCAAGCAGAAGTAACGTACTCTTTTTTATACATATTCTCTCTGTTTCATGGTGTAAAGCTGAAAATAGCTTGTCACAACTATACATGCTCATGTGCCTTTGTAACCAAAGCAACAGCTATTGATGCAACGCTTTTCTTGCTAACTACTCCTCTGCCCCAAAGCTCGGTAGCGTTGGCTCACAACCATGAGCAAAATTTTCTGAGGAAGAAGGAAATAGATGGTGAACAGGATGGTTTCCTTTTTATTTTTCTGAAAAAAGGATTTTTAGATTAGATATGTCACTTTTTGCTTTGATCAGTGGGTCATGTATATAATCTTCTGGTGTGTCATTGACTACTTTTGTTTCTTCTTTTCATGATTCTTTTAACTGCTGGAAAAGGATTTTCCTCCTCACAGCCTGCCTTCTACTTCTTTCATGGCTTCAAAACATTGTAAAACCACTCAAATCCTGCAGCTGACATCTTTACTGCAAAAAGATCAGGCCTTTAATTCACATCTGCGAAGCTCCTTATTATTTATCCTACTTCCAAATCACTGTTTTTTCTCTCCTGATCTATTCCTCCTGCTCAGAGCCATCTTTATCTTGTATCTCCTTTGGTTTTCCTCTCCTGATTATAGTTTCATACTTCCTTTTGAACTTCTATCCTTGACATCTACTGCCAGAAGTCCTCTTTCTTCACAGCTCTTTTTAAAACATCCTTCAATTGCTCTCCTCCTCATTATTAACTTTAGGATGTTTCTTCTTCTGCAGCATTAATCTGTTCCATATGACTCTGTACCTCCTCTTATGCAAACTGCAAGGTTCAGACTGCCAGATTTTTAAGGCGAGATGGACTCATATTGATGAATTAGTTACCTGACTTCCTACATAAAAACACCACAGAATTGTACCCTTACCTTCCTACACTGGTACCAAAAGAAGAAAGCAGAGTCTGGTTTTGTGAAAGTTACCCAATCTCCATTTAAACAGTTTAATAATGGACTTTTTAACATAGTCCATCTCATAACTGATTTGTTTCACTATTGCCCCATTTCTTTCCCAGTTTATAAACTGGGATCTTATGCATCCAGTCCAAACCTGCAACAATTTATATTAAGAGTTCTTCTCTGAAAGCTTAAAGAACCTTTAGCACTTGTAATCTTCTCCCTGTATATGTACCTATGGATCATGATCAAGGCAACTTTAAATATTCTTTTTGATTACCTTTTTGATTAGCTTTCTTTGATTATCCCCTTTAAAGTAAATCATCTATTTCTGGATCTTCTGTACAGTGATATGTAATATCTAATGCCTTATGTTGGTTTTGAATATTAATACCCACCTTCCATTCCAGTGTGAGACAAAGGTATAATACTGATGAAAGGTGAAAAAATAATTTGCGTTGGATAATATTATTCTGTAAGTTGGGCCTTTTTTTTCTGTTCAAATATTTTATTCCATGGATTGAAAATACACATTTTAAGTTAATATATGATCAAATGGATGGGCTTTTTTATCAAATACACTACCGAATATGCTCTGGATGATTTGTGTATTGGCTGTTAGGTTAAAAATAGGTGACTTAAGTAGAATTACTCACAATAAATAATAATGTGAAAGTTATTAAATGTATTATGGTTGATACCTTCAAAGCAGTAGCAGCAAGACAAAGTTTAAACTTACTTTTTAAATTAGTGAAGTAAGGTCCCTAGCATTTATTGTCAGCAATGTAATTTCTCAGCTGGTAATATTAAAGCAAACAGTAGGCTTGAGATATTTCATCCCGTAGAAAAAGACCTTCTCCAAACTGTCCAGTTTTACTCACTCTTTTGTAAGTCCTCTTTCTTTTAGCTATTATTTCCAATGGCTAAAAACTGCAATATAAGCTAGATGTTTTATTCCATGAGTAAAAATATATCACACAGATACAACAATGTCAAAAATGACCAATGTCCTCAAACTTAAACTTTGAAAATATCTGGAAAGTCACAGCCTGACTTCACCAGTGTCTGGCATCGCCATCTTAGTATAAAGTGCCTTTATTATAGAATTTATAAACATCTTAGACTTAACTCACTACTACAAATTTAACTGCTCTTATTATTCCATTGTTAAAGCCATGTAGCCTATTTGATATTAAAGCTTCAGCTCTAGCATCTGCTATACACTTCCAACCAGAGTCAATCCCATCCAGCCTAAGTCTTCTACTAAATGCCATTGCACCAACAATGCACGCTTAGTGCAGAAACTAACAGAACCCCAGGAAGGCATTCCAAAGCTTGTAGGTTCATATCTGTAAGCTTCCATAACCGCCTTTACTAAAAGACTTAATTCCATAATGTAGCCAATGTGTATTTGCTACATCTCAAATGGGGACATTTTAGCTTTAGTTCCTGTTCAACCCCCATCATTTTGGCCAAGATTGCAGCCATCACAGAGCTGTTCCTAGCACATAGAAAATACTGGCTCTGTGACTGCTGCACATGCAGCTCACAAAGTTGTGTCTCTGAGAACATTTCTGTCAGCTAAACTCAGTGTCACAGAGAAAGCTTCCAGCAACACATGCATTGGCTGACATGGAGGTTTGGGTATTCAGACATTTGTTTTCTGTCTTGATGCTGTTGTGAACATCAGGTGCTTCCATTTCAAAAATCTTTGCTGTTGCAAGCACAGAAAAATACACACATCACACAGTAAACCAAATGATAACCCAACCCTGCAAGGTGGCTGAACACCTACAGTGCAGCAATGAATACTGTCAGCTCCTTTAGAACTCAGCTTTATCTCACACCTTGTGGAGTGACAAGCCAAGTCAAGAAACTTAAAAGGAAAAAGCTCCTGGTAGCTGAAACCTTCTCTGCAGTCTCAGCAGGTGACAAGACCCGTCATCAGCAGTCCTATGTGCTCACACTTGACCCCTGTCCTGCTATGGAGCGTGAGGTTTCCAAGCTGGCAACGGCAGGGATGTTTTGCAATCCTCCTAATGAAATGACTGATAGGAGCTGACAGGCAGTCTCTCTGGGCAGCCCGGGCATCATAGCACTGAGAAAATATATTTTTCATTAATTCTCAGGGCTATATTAGCAGATCTTGCTGTGCCAGACTTCGCTGCAGAAAAGTCCCTACTTTAATCAAATCTGAGGAAAATCCCATTGAGGTCAATGACTGTTGTGTGTACAGGCAGAAGTGTCTAATATCTGTAAGCCTATATTGTATCAGAGGTCTGGGGAGCTTGTTGCTCCTTTAAGAATTAATTTTGAATTTTCTCATGTGAGAAAAAGAGGTGCCATTTCTCTCCGTAAAAAACAATAGGTAATCCTCATCTGTATGTATGGCCATTTTGAAGGACAACACTTGCCTTGAAACATTAAGCTTTAAATTTTCTGGTAGAAAGTTGGGATATAATGATTTTATTCATCCTGCACATTAGAATTATAAAAAAAGAAAAAACATTTTGGCCCATATGACCAGTGTTCTTAAGACACTGCACTGGTATCCAGATGATCTCAGTGCAGCTTCTGACCAGTTCACGGTTTCCCTATGTTTTCAGTGCATCATGGATGAAGCAACCTGCTAAGATTGAATTATTAACACTTTTTCAGGGCAGAATGGGCCTCTTCCTGCATATGCCATTTCAGGGATTCAGACCATTCTGGCTTCAGAATATACTATTTTTAAGACATAGCACTCAGCTGCAAAAAAATCAGCTTCATTCTGTTCTCAAATAAAAAATATGGAGGAATTGAAAAGGCGAATAAAATAACATAACAGAGAATTTCTATCATGTTGATACTGATTTGGGAGCTTTTTATTGCTGTTGTTATTGCTTATAGTTCCATTCCAAAAACAATTCCACATGTACAAAAGCAAGGAATTTAACATTTTTCTTGTATTCTTTCTTCTTTAATAATATCTACCTCCACATATTTTTTACCTACTTCTATTTTTCTGGTACTACATCATACATAGTAGAATAACTGTTGCTTGAATCATATTTACATGGTAAGAGAAATTTTCAGTTTAAATGCCACAAGTATTAAGACAGATGGATTAGTTGTCTCTAATTGTAGGAAAGATTAATTTAACTCTAGCCAAATGTAATAGGCAACACATACCTTAGTGTAATTGGTAGCTGTTGAAATCCCACTATGAAACCCTATTAGGGTTTTAACTGTTAACAGAGGGCCATAAATCATGTCTGAAAGATGCTCAACAGGAACAACCTGGCCCGCAAAGATCCAGATCATTTAAAAAACCTACAGGGTAGCTCAAAAGTAATGTACATATATCACAAGTAGAATTTTCAGTTCATTCTGGCTTTTGCTGGGTTGCAAAGCAGAGCTTTAAGAGTTACAAAAGCCCGAAAAATCAGTGCAGAAAACCAGCCATTTTGTGCTGTTCTCAGATCTTATTGTTCCTTCAAGTTGCAAAGGTCCTTAAGAAGTTACACATTTGTTAACCTCTTCTATTTTTGTATACCATCATCTCCTTTCTCTGGGAAGATGAAGTTACAGGCAGAAGTTTGCTTTCTCAGGATCATTGCTGGTTGTGTGGTTTTCCGTCTGCACATCTGCTCTTGAAGAACTACAAAGGACATCACACAAAAATAGATAAAGTCACTTTTCAGAAACAACACTTAGATACAGTCAATTTGTCTTCTACTAAATTAGCAGCTATTCAGCCACATAAAGTAGCATGTTATTGCAATGACTTGGCATGATTTTTCACTGCCCCTTTGAATAGTGCTGTCCATTTTATAGGCTAACCACATCAATCACCATCTCTGGCTGTCCAATTCATCTTTTCACATTTAAGCCAAGTTTCCAAAATACATTGAGCTCAGTTCCAGGAAGGAAAGACATCTTCTTCAGTTACTTTCTGCATTTTAGTTAACTTTTCTATTTTTTTTCCATTTTTTTTTTCCTCTTTTGGGACTAAAAGCCCTGAAACCCCCTTACAACAAGTATCCCACCTTTCTCCTGGGAGTATTTAATTGCCAGGCCCAATCACTGCCTCTTAAGCACTTGCCTGCATGGATGCAGCATCCAGCTGTTGTCCAGTGGGTTCCAACTACATTCACATAAAGATGGATGCAGCATCCAGCTGTTGTCCAGTGGGTTCCAACTACATTCACGTAAAGCACTCAAGCGATGTTCAACCTTTAGCTCTGCTTAAGATGTCTCTCAGAGCCCAGGTTACGAAAGTTTTTCAGTTTATAATCCCCTTTCACACAAGAAAAAACCCTTGCTGTTTACACTATGAACCACTGCTGACATAGTGGGAGCCATGTGGAGCTGGCCCAGCACCTACTGAGGACTTGTGATGGCAAATGGCTTCTCCTAGCGCTGGAAGATCACTCCTGCTGCTCAGAGCAGTCCCAGTGAATTTTGTTTTGGGATTAAGGTATTTCTCACCACAAAACCTCTCTTCTCTTTAAGAAAAGGGTAATATTAATAAAACTGCTTAAAAGCTGTGGTTTTGGCCAATACCTTCACTTAGAGGATAATTGGCCTGTTCACAGGGCCAGTTCTTTGATCATAGAATAGATAGAATGGTTTGGATAGAAACCATAGAAACATAGAATGGTTTGGATTGGAAGGAACCTTAAAGCTCATCCAGTTCCAAACCCCTGCCATAGGCAGGGTCACCTTCCCCTAGACCAAGATGCTCCAAGCCCCGTCCAACCTGGCCTTGAACACTGCCAGGGATGGAGCAACCACAGCTTCTCTGTGCAAACTGTGCCGGTGTCTCACCACTCTCACAGTAAAGATTTTCTTCCTAATATCTAACCTAAATCTACCCTTTTTTAATTTAAACCTATTGCCCCTTGTTCTATCACTACTTGCTCTTATAAAAAGTCCCTATCACATTTCCCCATTGCAGATTTATGCCTGCCCTCTGTTTTGAAGCTGGCGCTCCTGCCTGGGATGGCAACAAACTGTAATCTGAGCAGCAACAGGCTCACCTTGCCAATATTCTGGATCACCTTTGCAATGTAAATATAGCTTCTGTTTCATTGATCTCAGAGTTGCTCCATCATAGCAAAGAAACACTAAAATCCTTCACATTTACCCCTGTGCTGAGATGAAAGGGCAATATTCTCAGTTGGTGGCAAGTGATGCAAGAGCTCAGGACTCTCATGGCACTCTCCATGCACGTGAGTTTGTGAGACTAGGGCTTGTGGGTAGAGAGCGTCCCTGAAATAGAATTGCATTTCCACATTTGTGCTCAGTCCCTGCTTTCCCACGACCCAGCATCACAGACAGGGAGTTTCAGGAGCAGCCTCCAGCTTTTTCCACATTCCATGTATTTTGGCGGGTTTCTCTAATGAATAGCAATCTCTTTGGAAGGTTGCAAGAATGGATTTCTTTTCTCCCAAAATATAAAGAGATTCTTAATAGGGTATCAAACAGGCATTGAAGCCTAAGGTAACACATTTGCAATACCTCTGCCTTTCAGAAGTCAGCAGAATGCACAGATCTATCACTGTGATGCTCTGCAAATCCGCTTTCAAAATACACTGCATACAAAATAACTCACAGAGACTTAAATATGTTAATAACTTAAGAACCTAAATAAGCTGATATTTGATGTGACCTACATTAATGGGGAGGCATTACATGGCAGATAAGCAGGAAGTTCTCATCTATTGTATAAGACATTATTTATTCACACCACAAGCATACTGAGCAAGGATATGCTCTCACGTTCTGTCTACTTATTTTTCCTGCAGAAAAAAAAAGAATAAAAAATAAAAATTATGTAAGAAGATCATGCTGGTGAGAAGATACTCATATCACAACAGAAACAGACTTAGTGGCAGAGCTGCCAGATACTTCTTTATGGTTGGAAAGATATAGAGAAAAGCACATAGGCTGCACCACTGTGCACCCACAGTTCTAACTACCAGACTAAGAGTAGAAGCTGTTCATAGAAGAGGCTAATGGCTTTACCCTGACTGATATCATTGCATTAATAAAAATCACCTGTAAAAGGATCAATTCCTGCTGTACTGTAAATGAGACAGTGGTAAGTGTGCACTGCAGCTGCAAGATAAGGCACCAGAAAGATATCTAAATTTTTGGCTAATTCTAGATGTCAAGATTATAGAATCATAGAATCATAGAATAGTTAGGGTTGGAAAGGACCTAAAGATCATCTAGTTCCAAATTAAACCTTTCTGTAGTTAAAAAGGACTAAGGGCAAGGACTGTAGCAGGGAAAGCTACTGTCACTGTTAGGAAGATTTTTTTGCTGCAGTGCCATATTTCTTCTTTGTCTGCTCTAAGCCTGCAAAATGGCAAGAGCTTCACAAAAATATCGAAGTAGTTGCTATCAGAAGTTGGCATGGGAAAGCTTTGTTTCTTGTGCATCTACCTATTCATTTTATGAGCTCTTAACAGGATTTTAGTGGGTCGTGAAGGGCCAGTATAAGGTTGTTCAGGCTAAAGTTTGAGTTTCATTAAAAGGTCTGTGAAATGTAACATTACTACATATGATAGAAAGTAAGGATATTGCAGGGCCAAGGTGCTCAGAGGAGTATGTGCTGTTGGGTCAAATACATGTTTAAATACTTGAGCAAAACAAATTTTTTGTTCAAAAATGACTTTCAGCTTTTTAATTGTCCTGATAACAATGTATATCCCTCAAACCTTGCAAACACTTGTATTTCATGAAGGAATTTGTTGGTATTTTAATAGAAGTGCTAACAATATAAATACTCCTAGAGACACTTTGTCTCCAGATGGTTTCTCTGAAGACTTTCTCTGATACCCCACACTTCCAAAACAGGGATATAAACCTCCTGACATAGCAAAGTATGAGTCAGTCCCGTAACTACAAAAAGAAATCTTCCCTATCATCAGATTACTTTACAGCCTCTTCTCAAGCTACTTTTACATCTTTGCTGAAGCAACAGATTATGTCCACTGCTAAGATAAACCACCAAATTCAGTGAACCCATGTCAGTCATAATCCTTACATTATTGTACATTGCTAGAGGACCTCTTTCTTATAGTTTAAGGTCATCTCAAGGATTTCAGTTTTTCTAGCTCTGCTGGAATTGAAGACTGGAACGTAGCATCATGTGATGAGATGAGATAACATTGCAGAGCTCACTTTCAGGATATGGCAAAAAAAAAATCATCTTTCTTTATCACCTTTATCAGTTTAGCAGCTACCCCCATACTCGTGAAACAGCCTGACACTTCTTCCACTCCAAGGCCAGAACACCAACATCCTCCCTGACACGTCTGAGAGGATGCTGCAGAAAGGACCCTTCAGATGAAAAGAAACCAAAGCATGTGCAAATGGGGAATAAAAAAAAACCCCACGGTTGTCTCGTCCTCTCTGCAGGAACTCTCTTGAAAGTCTGTTGGAGCCCTTGCAATCCGCTCCACAGTGTGACTATATCCTCATGCATGGTGTACAGCGTGACAGATGATGTTCTGTAGGCATTCCTGTTTCCTGGACACATTGCCAGATATTCATCCACGTGTATGGACTTCGGTGCATAAAGGCTTTAGCAGAAAAATCCTTAGGGATTTCATCGTATAAAGTTTTCTCCTCCAAAGTTTTTATGGGCTTAAGTTTTATATCCTGAAAGACTTTACCCCATAAAAATCCAAGAGGGTAATAAAACAAATAGCATCTATGTCCAGGGTCAGTAGCTTGGGGGGAAAAAAATGCTCTTGGGTAATAATAATACCTTCAGTAGCAGTATTGACCAGAAACTACAGATCTGTTCTTTTCCCTATTGGCTGACATTTTACCGTTATTGCCCTCTGCTGTGCAGAACAGCCATGGGTACATGGCAATGCAGAGATATTATAGCCATGACTTTGAACTGTTTTTGGGGATGATAAAGCCAAAAGAGAATTTTTCAGGCAGAATACAGAGCTTGTCTAGTCTAGATAGGGAAATGGCTGCCAATCTATAGAACATAAGCAGAATGCCCAATATCTCACACAGAATAAGGCTGACCTAATTCTGTGTCTACATTTACGTATGAAATTCAGTAAAACTTGAACAAGTAGGCTTCTGTTTTTTAAAAAATGTACCTTTGAAAGCTAGATTGGTACCACTGTTTTGCTACTGATCCTCTAAGGGCCCTGGATAACAAGATATTTAAAGTCCATAGAAAACCGAATTCCTAAAATCACTTTCCTATAAATCAGTGCAGACTAGTGAGTATTCCCGCTGGGAAGAATGGACACAGGATCCATTCATGGACCTCCAAGCTCTTGGCAGGAAGACACACTATTTTCTGGTCTGATATCTCCAGATCTGTGGCATTAACTGTGGATAACACTGCTGTGCCCATAGAAAATTGCAACTCCTCACTGGGAGGAAAGCTATTACTACCCCAGGTGGTCATGATATTTTCGCACACATCTGAAGCTTTTTAATGTTCCAGGGCTACATACGAGTCACTCCAGACTATTTCCATTCCAGTAAATGCAGGACAATGGACTGACTAAGTACTGTAGTCTAAAAATATAAACAAATCCCCAGCGACACCCTTAACATCCAGGCAGAGTATTCAGTGTAAGAGTACTCAGGATGCATGTATGGCAGCCTATCCCAATATCTGTTTAAAACAATTCTATAGAATTTCCACATACCCCATACTAATCAATAGAATGGAAATGAAGTGGCATAAAGCCATATTAGAGGACCTGTTGTCTAAAGCTATTAAAGAGAGAACACAGGTATTTAACTAACTGGCACTCTCGGCCTTCCATTCTGGGTTGGTGGGAACAGTCATCATCTAAACATATGACTCATGGAGGCACACTGTTTCTTCAATATTTTTATATAGGGAGAGGATAAACTGGAGAATAAAAGGGAGGACTTATCAATAAAATACCAAACTAGTCTCATAATGATACCTTCAGTTTATTAAGTGATCTTGGATATTCATACACCCTGTTAAAAAAAAAAAATGTCTTTTCCTCTCATACTTTTCTGACCATCTCTATTAACTTTGTGTTAGTATTGTCACTATTAACCATGTTTATCCCATTGCTGAGACACCTTAATGAAGCCTTGCAGTTCTCCCAGTTTCCAGAAAGGACTGCCCATGTCAAGGAGACAAAATCTTTCTTAGCAACTGATGCAGCTGAAGCAGCACTGAATGTGGTCTTAGCCAAACCCAACCCAGGAGGAACTGCAGTTCAATCTTCCTTGCACTAATCAATAAGAATTGAGCAAGGCTGTTTCCAGGCTGGTACCTCCTGGCAGTTTCAGCACCAGTTCATTGGGGTCCACTAAGTGTGAAATCCACCTCTGCATGAGACCAGCACAATGCATCATCGGAGTCACTTTTAAGGGATGACAAGGTTCATAAGCTTCGTGTTGCCCTCTGCACAGAAGTGAATTTTACTCAATGCAAATGGTGTTTAAATGCAATATTTTAAGACTAATATTCCATATAGGCAGAGTGTTAAATTCATGTCAACCCAAGGGGTAATATGAATGCTTAGTATTGTTTAACCAACTCCCAAGGACTGAATAAAACCCTCAGATGAAAGATGTGACCTTCAGAGGGTATGGAATCACTTTTTCTTTTCCTCTAAAAGATAATATATCTAATACTTTTCTCTTCATTGAAGACATAGACTCACTGCACTGAAAACTGTTTACAAATGTTAGTTCCCCATTAAATTGATTTTCTGAGTATAGATAGGCAAGTGTTTTCTGGAACTAATTTAAATTCTCATCTAATTAATATTCAAGACCAAAATGCATTATCTTTGCATGACTGTGCAATTATTAAAGGGAAAATATAATCTGTGAAAGTATTTTTTAAAAATTATTTTTTTTTTAACTAGCCATGAACAGACATATAATATATAATTATTTTTGCCTGTTTTAGGCTATGATTGAAGAAGCCATCACTAGAGAAACATCTTTTTCGGTTATGTACACACCACTTGGGACAGAAATCAAGGCTGATGAAAGAAATGAGTTAAAGACCAGGTTTGCCAAAAAGCACCCTGATTACGTGGAGCACATATATACAGGTAACGGCAGATTACACATGTCCTTAAGCTCTGTATACTCTTGCTTGAGTGGCTGACTTACTTAAAAGAGTTTGAGAGAGTCTGAAGAGTGAGCTGCAGACATTTCTACACTTCGGGGAGGGGGGGGGAGAGGGGAGATAAATATCTAAAATTTGCTTTATGATTGCACATGATATAGGTAATCAAATCAGTACTTAGGCGAAGTACGGACTTTACACTGCAAATCCTATAAAGAGGATTTTTATCCATGAAGACCCATGTTTGAATTGTTGAATTTCATTATTATAACTAATATTTTGTTCAAACGTAGATTTACAGTGCATTGCAGTGACAGTGAAACCCAAGCTCATTCCTATCTCTGTGGGTTTCTGTCCTGGGTTCGGCAGTGGCAGTCATTTTTCTCCTTCTGGGTAGCCGGTGTGGAGCTGTGTTGTTTTTTTTTCCTTTGGACTTTCGGCTTGTGAGCAGTGCTGATAACACCAATGT
>JAOEHY010024178.1:6059-25563 GCA_025447955.1 Psilopsiagon aurifrons
ACCTGTGGGAGTTGCATTCTTTTGATTCTCCATGTAGCAAACTGCGTGGCTGATTTACAGCCTAAACCACGACAAGCACCAAATACCTGCCAGGTGTGGAAGCAGAGCTAATACTGTTGGTACCATATCTGGGAGATGCAACACTTTCAAATCCAAGAGTATCTCTCCCTAATTGTCTGGTGTTTCTGTGGTCTTGCCTCCCTGACCATGTGAAGTGAATGCAAATACAGAAGATCCTTCCAACTGGTGCAAATGCACAGAGAAAACATCTGTGCAACATGGTAATCTCACAGCAGGACAACCTCATACCTGAGGTCTTCACCATGATCCTATTTTGCTGGAAATTCAGCTGAGAGGTGGTTGAAAGAAATATATTTTTATATTTATTTATTTATTTTTCTGGCTTCCTCTATTTTCTGCACCTTAGGAAGTGTATTCTGAAAAAGTTAGTGCAGCCTGACTAAAACTGAGTTTGTGAGAGCAGTCAAGGAATCACTGGGTAAATACAAAAATTACTTCTGACCATGATTCTTCTATTTTTCCCACACACCTCAGTTTCTGTGCAACACAATGCATTGTAAGTACCTTTTCATATGTCCTTTAGATTATAACAGATGTGTTTAATAACCTATAACTTGGAATATAGAGCAGCATCCTACAGTGTTCATGCTGGAAGGGACCTCTGGATCCACTGCTCAAAGCTTCAAAGTGGGAACAGGTTGCACAGGGCCTTGTCCAGTTGAGCTTTGAATACACCCAGGGAGGTTCATTGCATTTGCACTCTGAGCAATCTGGTTTCCTGTTCAAACAGTAAAAATCAAAAAGCATATATCAAAGGAATGAATTATTTCTCACGTATTTGCACAGTATCTATCACATTATTCTGTGTGTGGATGCTACTTTACTACAAGTAATTAATAAATAGTAGAAATGCTATTATAAAATGCATTCAGTTGCATTGATTATTTAAATACTATTCCATTGTCTCATTTTTACTATGGAGAAACTCAAGATTTAATTGGCAGCAGTGACAAATTCTGCCCTGTATGCTGAAGAACTGTCTCTGTTGTGGTGTTATATATCCACCATCTGTTCCCAGAGTCCATCCACACAGCACTGAAAGATCTCTTTTTATCATGCTGGCTAATCAGTTTTACACTCTGTGAGACAGGCTATATTTTAAGACAGTAACTTCTGAAGTGAGGTCTTCTGGGAAGGTCACTCACCACTTTGCTCAACTGGAAAAAAACAGTTGTTAAAAACGCAAAGAGTGAACATGATGCCTCTGCAACCAGGATTTTCATGCTATCAAAAATTGCTCCTTCCTGGAAACTTCCATCTCTGAAGAGACTTGTGCCACAAAGATAACTCCAGAGTACAAGGTCGCATTTTTGCAGCTACTTAATGTTTCACTGAGGGATGCTGAGCACTTCCAGCTGAATGGTGGGCCAGTGGAAAATGAATGTACTCAGTATATGGCCATCAGTTTGCCAAATGGTATTTTGGTTGGAACAGTCCAAGATTCTTAGTTTCTAAAAGAAGTGCCCCTGTGTGTTTACTGCAAGCAAAGACTCTCACTGGTTTATCACAATCCTAATTTCCTATTTAAATTAATGGAATAGTGGCACTATTTACTTTAATGGCTCCCATAATATGCAGTATCATTTCTTGCATAAGTTGCTTCCCACAGCTAATCTGCTACTGCAGATGATAACAAAACCCCTATTTATTTTAATAGTATTTAATGAATATAAATAAATAAATAAATAAATTTATTTAGTTTTGTTCTGGACTTCTTGGAAAATCTGCCACTCTGCTATCCAGCAAAGGGACTGCCTTTATTGATGTACACCTTAAATAGTAAAAGTGAAGAGTGGTTTTAAAGAGTTTATGGGATTTTTGCTGCCTATGGTGTTTTTTGCTTGAGGAGGGAGGGATCTGTTTGTGTTCCTGCTGTTATGTGTGATGCTCAGAAAACTGCTACTGAAAAGGGAATATATTGTTCACATATCACTCATTTGTGCTAAGGGGCCAAGAACAGAGGAAATACCAATAATTTATGTTCTAAAATATGAAGAAGATCTTCCAACCTCAGGACAGACAGCTACAGCCACTAGTCAAGAGTGGATGCTATATTATAACAACTGGAACTTGAACTGCTTATTCACCCTGAAAGACGTGGAACAAGCTCAGTGACTGCAGATAAAAGTGAGACCACCAAGAAGTAGTCATTCCTGGGGTGGTTTCCTCAGCTAGAAGACATATTGCATCAGCCATCACATGGAAAAAGAGCAAGGAAACACTGAAAAGAACCAAATTTATATGGTAAGTTCCACAAGACTTTGAATGTGTCACCTTGAAATGCACTATTGCACACTTACATTGTTGTTATACTTGCAGGCTCCAGTCAAATGAAGGATCATTTCTGTCAGGTTTTACCATTCAAAAAATCAGTATTCTGCTTGTGAATACTGTACATAATCCAGACCTTTTGGGCTTCAGGCTATTAGGCATGAAAGTACTCTGTTTCATGTTAGTGGTCTGCTCCCCCTTGAGTTGGAGGCAGTAAACAGATGCCCGAGGACTTCATGAGAAAATGAACCAAAGCCAAGAAACATATTCAATGAGGCTTATTCAATCTCTTATTTATTGATCTGGCAGATTGAAAGATGGCAGGGATCCTACCTACTGTGACCACTGAAAGTGGCAGGCATTGTAACTTCATAGTCTCCCTCGATTCAAAGAGCATATATGCTAGGCACCTAAATTAGCTATGAACAGATATACAGCACAAACTGCTTTTCTTCTGAATATGCCCTTCTTAGGGCATTCTTTGCTTATCACCCTGAAAGATGTGGAGCAAGCTCAGTGACTTGAAAAGAGAATGTTGTTAATCATATAGAAAGTGTGATGGACAGCATACCCTAACATAGCCTACTCAGAGTTAGTGTTTGCAGAAGTACAACATTATTCAGTTGGTTCTGATTTTCTCTCACGTTCAACCTTTGGTTCCCAGAGATTCCAAATGATTATTAGGCAGAGACTAAATCACGTCTGAAAAATATCACCTTTATAAGTCATCTCAGAGACTTGCAAAAATATGTAAGGATCCTTACTGTCCTGTGGAGCTCAGCTGCAGAAGAAGGAAACAGGTTCTCTCTCCCAGCAGCCTGTATTCTTTATACACTAAAGAATACAGGCTGCTGGGAGAGAGAACCTGTGGAGTTTTAAGACATACATTTGAGGCATCTGCATGTTCCTAGGGATTAAGGAAACTGGATGCAGTACTGAATTCTCTGCTCATTTAACTCCATACAAGTCAACAGAATTAAGCCAGCAGAAGATGCTGCCTGTCCTTTTTAAGGTCAGGGAGATCCCAATGTGCTGTTCTCCTACATGACACACACCAAAGAGCTTCCTGCCTGCAGAAGAAAAAATTTTCCTTTGTGCTAAACAAACTACAACTGTCAACCAAGCATGTCTGTGCATTTTAGGAGGACATGTAGTCTTGATTCCAATTCCCGTGCATCTTTGAATTTGCCATTTTCCTAAGTGGATTGTTCTACTGATTAGTAAGAGTGGCTGTTAAAATGTTTCACTTTACTGCCAATCTTAATTTTAGTGAAGACTTAATAACTGTAGACTCACCATCTCATAAACAGGGATGGACAAAATCTGGTATTATGCTCTGGTTGCATGCTTAAGCACAGAGTTAAAATAACAAGTGATTATAGCATAAGCCTACTTACAAAGACTTAACAGCTGGACAATGTAACAACTTGTATCTACAGGGGGGAAATTGTAGCACTCACCAGTTTATTATATACAGTTCTTATGTGGACTCTGCGGAAAGTGAATTTACCTCATTAGGAACAAGGAAGCTATAAAAAGTATGTGAAGGAAAAAGGCAGTATTGTTGCAAATAGATGATAAAATAGTGCTCCCTGTCATAAAGTTTAGTGATCACAGCTCTTGATGCAGGATTATTGCTTATTACATTAAAATGATCATATTTACCCGATGTGTTATTATCATTAAAGTGGGATGATATTATAGCTAACCATCAGTACTATTTCAATACCTACAACTCATTTGTAATTTTTTTATAGAAGACATCTTTTCAATAAAATTTCTTATGTCTTCTTATATCTCAAATTCTGTGTAAGACATGTTCAATATCCTGGCGACAACTTGTACAATTTCTTCCTGTTTCTGTAGAAGTATCATTTTTAAATGGGCTTTATAATTAGGTCAAACATGTTAAAAAAAATCTGGAAAGGCTGAAATCCTGCCTAAATGAGGACAGCTCTTCTTTGATGTGGTAATTAAGTTTTGGTAGGACTATAGCAATAATTCAGAAGCCTGGGAGCAGAGGCAAAAAATATTTTAAGAGTCAAATGTTTTATCAAGGTACTGAGTAGAAAGGAAGACAAAGGAGAGAATGAGGATGTAGAAAGAAGAAAGAAGGAAGGTGAAACAGGAGAAAGGAAGTGATGACAAAAATACTGTGAAGGAAAAGAGAAAGAAAGCAATATGAAAGAGGGAAAGACGAGGAGAAATAACAGAAGTGTGAGAAAAGGAAAAAAAAGGGGAGATGGGGAGGTGAGATCAGGATGACAAAATGAAAAGCAAAATGAGATGGAAGCATATGACAAAAAAGAAAATGTGGAAAATTAAGTTTATGTTTAAAAAGTATCAGCAGTATAGCAGTATTTAGCAAGTGAGGAAATTCAAAGCAACAGTAGCTCAGGTGGCAATTATCTACTAAAGCAAGGTTCTCAGTATCTCCTGCAGGACAACCAACAAATTGCCCAGATAACCAACCATCTGCGTATGTTCACAGCTTGACTGCAAGAACTTCCACCGTCCTCTACAGTAACACAGTCTAACAGCATCTGCTTGAGCATTGCTCCTTGTAATTTTGCCACTGAACAGTCAGTGAGATGGGAACACAGCAGGTTTTTGCCATTCATATAATGTCATACAATATGTTTTGCTGTTGCCAAAAACAGAGCTCTGATCCAATAACTCCCAGACTTCCAGATCATGTTCATGGTCTGAAACAATTGTTTTGAATCATCACAGGACAATAAGAAGATTGCTAGCAAGCAATCTCATCAGTGAAACCATCTAATATGTACAACTTAAAGATTCCTTTCTATGGCACCAGCTACAGTAATTATCTAAGAAAGGTGGTGTGTGGAAAATACATAGCAAATTAGCAGTATCAAAAGCTTAAAAAGATTGCCAGGCAACCATGGTTTTGCATCATTCAGAGATCAGTTTGTGCAAAGGCACTTTATTCTGACTTGGATGGTTACAGCATTTTCTCCATTGTCAATACGTATTAGGAACTGGAAGTGGGGTTACCACCTGCCTGCTCCATTAGTAGTAAGACAATTTCTGCTTTTCATTCTCTTTTTTGCATACTCTGTGCTGGTGCCCAAGAGTGGGAGAAGAGAAAATTTGATAGTGAAGCCTAACTGCTATTGCTTTATGATTCAAACTGGAAAAAATGCTGCACAGAAAGGAGAAAAATGCTCAGTATCCCTGGGATGAGGATATTAGGGGGCTAAACATTTGAAACTACATCCTTCTTCCATCTCCTGATTAGCCATTCTGAAAGATGACTCAGATGAGCAAAACAGCATCTTTCTCTACCAGAAATTACAGTCTAACTTGAAATAGCTTCCCATTACCACTTTTGTTACTGTTTTTCATGATACTTTCTGATTTTGCTCAGTCTCATTATATTGAGTGCTTTTGAAATTTGGCTTTCAAGTTGTGATGAACTTGGGCTTCATTCAGGTGCAGCCACAGCTTACTATGGTGAGATTTTCAGCATGTGTCTCCCGAAGCTTAAGACTACTTGGAAAAACAAAAGTGGTCAGCATGGACAAGAAGACAAACTACATCTGGGCAGTATAAAGATCTAGTCTCTTGGGAACATAAGATTCATAACCAATTCTTTCTAAAAAAGCTGGTGAGCAATCATCAAGACAGGCAAAAAAATTTCAAGGCCTCAGGGAACTTTGACATCCAGGGCAGCTAGATACTTCTGCCTACAGAAGTATTCCACATGTATGTTACTCTACTGATGAGGGATACCATTTCATTAATATACACTGAGGATTATTGAGTCTTCATGCTAAAATGCAGTTAAAAGTTTTAAAAATTGGGCTTCTATGGTGTATTCATATTGTTCTTCCATGTTTTATTCCAAATACTTGTGATTTCTAATATTTTTATGTACCAAATGTATTTCTTTTTTCACTTACTATTTTCAATCAGAATAGTCTTTCAACTGTTGAATTAAAAAACTAATAAGTTTCCTAACAAGAAAGAACAAGAATCACCATGGTAGTAAATTCACTGGACCAACTTCAGTATGCAATTAGTAAATCAATACTAATAATGTTACAAATGAGAAAAACAATGTTCATAGTCACATTGTAGCTCCTACTAGAACAGTATTTGCTATCCTAACATAAAAGAAAGCAAAGGAAAAGCTTACATAACAAATAGCACGCAATAATTGTTAATTATTCCATTACTGATTACAAGAAAGTTTCCTATAAAGAAGATTGTAGATGGAGACTGAGCAGTAGCAAAGAAGATACACAAGACAGTTCAACCACATATGAAGAAGCTCCACAGGTATTCTGGAGAGAACAAGAAAAATTGATCCCTATACAGTTTCTAAACCATAATTGACTCTTACAAGGTATCACAAGATGAATCTATCATTCTCCTTGCAGTGTACTTATTGTAAAAACTACTGCATATGGAATTTTTGTATAGTTAACGTATGGGAAGTTTTACATTTAAATGCTTCAGGGCAGGATGATGTGCTTTTCCACTATTACAAGCTGTTTTCTGCTTCCAAGACAATATCCCTGGCTAGATATTAGTATTTCCTTCCATGCATTAGCCATTTGTCTCAAAGATCTGGGCACAGTGGCATAGGCTATCACCCCAGCCCCAACAAGAGCTTTTTTTCTGCAAAATTTGCAGAGATGGCACTGGGAGCAGACTGTCCATATGTGGCATCACACGCTCTACAGCACAAATGTTGCTCTCAGCCAACATTTTGGAAAGTCTCAGTGACTTTTTGACATGATCTTGAAGTGCGCCAAAGCAAACCAGGCAGCTCTTCAGTCATGGCTTGAACTATCCTGAAGGTTCCCACTGTACACCCCTACACACCCCCTGTGAATTTAATTTTGGGCAGGTCCAAGAGGACATTATAAGCTTTTTAATTCTGAAGTATCCTGAAATGTATTTGCCCAAGTTAACAATTCATGGGATGACAGTGGTTCAGAGTCCCAGTAATCACTGAGGCTAAACACACATTATACACATTTGTGTACAGGTCTTGGACTTGTTTTTCTCAGTCTTTTCCTGGGTCACTGGGTACAATGCAAAAGGAATTTTATAGCCATCTAAACTCTGAGTCAATCTTTGGTAAGCCTGCTAGGTACTTTTTTAAGATTTTACTTTGGAAAACAACAGAAAGCAAAAGTTATCTTCAAAATGCTGAACTTCAGCTCATCCTCAGTAAATTAAGCCACAGATCTATGGCACATGAGTGCAAAGAATATGTAATGCATCTGCACCATTTCCATTTTCTGCTTTGCTGTTGTATTTGTTGCTATATGGCATTTCTTTTTCTTCTTAAGTACAGATGATTTTTAAAGCTCACAGACTATAATGACATTTCCATAGTAGACAAAACCTGTGAATTGTGATAGGAGCTTTATAAGAGCAGCTAAACAAAATGGTTCTAGCAAATAGCTTCAGTGATTCCTAGTTCATCACATCTAAAATTGGGTAAAAGTCTCAAAAGCAGCAGAAGGAGAAATATTCTTTTATATCCTGTAGTTCAAAATGAACAGAAAATGTCAGGCATACTTCGTAAACACAAATTAAACCACCACATTTCTTTTAAAATAAGTGTGCCAGATACAAAACAGCAGCATGTTCCATTTTTCCTATGGTCTTCAATAAATCTAAATATTTTATTATTTCTTTCTAGATATTTATGGGCTACATATTTATGAGAATTAACTGCCTTGCTTCTCTATGGATCATTGTGGAAAAATACAACCAACAACAAGCACAATTACTGACCTCTGATGCTTTAAAAGTGAAGGATTTCAAAGAGCTTCTTAAAACTCTGGAAACATTATTCACATTTCTTCAATGTGGAAATAGCATTATAGGCAGGTTAAAAGGCTGGTTTGCATTTACACTGCAAGTTAAAAGCAGAACTGGAAAGAAAGCCAAGCATAGTCTGAGTCCAGATGTTATGCTCTGTCCCTTAAATGTAACTCTTCTCACCTTCACTGGTCTCATTAACATCCCACACTCCTACATAGCTGGAAGTAAATTGGGATATTTCCCATAATTATGAGCTACCAGAGGCTTTAGATCAGAGCTTTGACATTTATGCTGGGAGCTGCCTTCCAATAGGCTTTGTCCAGCTTGGCCCTTTTAGATTCTGAGAAAACTACCCTTTTGATTCAATTCCATTTTGCAGAGGGTCATTATTTGGGAACCAGTACTGATCTGCAACAGCAATTGAGCTCCACTTATTTAAATAAATGGAAATGAGCTGAAAGCTGCTGCAATATATATGGTATTGCTCAGAGAAGGCAGAAGGTGGAAAAGCCAGGTAGGCAGCTCGGTGCAGAGGTATTGAGGGAGTGAGGGCTCTAATTCCATGGCTAGTCTCTTAATTTCTCTACATTTCAATTTCTGTGAAAAAGAAACAGAGGAGATAACAAAAAAACCCTAAAAAGTCATTTGTAAAGTGCTCCAAGGCCTGCTGATAAAAATCCACTTGTGAGAACTGGGTGTTAGAAATATCCATACCTGCATGAGACAGGAAGGGTTAAATCAGATAAGTCACACAGCACTATCCCCTGAACTTTATTGAAGATGTCTGTCATGCCTAAATTCTACCATGTGATAGAATATTGGCAGAAAACCAAGGGGAAAAATAAAGGGAAAAGAAGAAGGGCAAGCAGCACTCCCTACTCCCACCAAGATCATTCTAATATAATTAAAAGGTATTACATTTATATTGATAGTAGAAAGAGTTTATCAAAAATAAACTGGGAAATCTGTGACAAGAAACTGTTCAGTAGAAAAATAATTAGATTTTTAAAATATAATAAGATTAGAGGTGTCTTGAAGCAATGAGAATATTGGACTGATTTTAATTTTAAAAGGGACAGAAGTTATCATAAAGCACCTACAAAATTACTGAGATTAAAAAGAGACTCTTACATAAGTTAAACTTAAAGAATCTAAGCCTTTCTATGCAGGACACATTGCAAAATTTACACCTTCCCATGAAGCCAGGTTTTGGGTGCTGACCAAGGCAAAATACTGGAATAAAACGCATGTGGTCAAGACTGTCTGGCCATTTGAAGTCAATGAATTTGCATCCAGCACGATTATTATTTATGACAGCACCATCCTGTAAGTGGGAACAATGCTCCCTGTTCTATAGTGTTTGTAGTCCATGTTTTATGGGACACATGGAAGGCAAGGATAATCTAGTATACAAGATTAATACCTTACCCAAGATGTTATTACCATTTAACAGAATACCTTACCCAAGATGTTATTACCATTTAACAGATCAGATAAATATGCTTTCCTAGGAAGAAATATTCATGCTTTTATCTTTCAAATCACCACATCCAAATATCTGTTCACTGGAAAACAGACAAGTCATAACTGCATACAGCAATTTGTCTACTGAAATGAAATTTCCCACCAGGCATAAATCTGTCACAGACTTTTTTGCCAGACAGCAGACAAATTGCATCAAGGTGGACCAGACAGGGGACCATTTCATTTAGTTCATCTTCTAGTGGAGGTCTTGAATTGATGTAGTTTGGCAAAGCATAGACAAGCTCACATCTACACAGGCGCTGGAGCTGGCTGCAAAAACCTGACACTTCTGGTTGTGTAAGACAGCAGTGAATATGTTTTCATTCTTAGATATGTACAAGTCTAGATTGAAAAGAACATATTCTTCCATTTCCCATCCTATGTTTGTTAATAAAATTAGTCTTCTTCAACACAGTGTTGTTCCTTAACAGCTGTTTGATGATTTCCACAATGTTTTCACAGCTCCTGTATCTCTATAGAGGTAATGGTCTAAATTTTGGATTTCTAGTTATAAAGCCTTGTGTTTCCTATAAGACAGCAGGCTTTTTGAGTGACTCTTTCCTGCAGTCACCAAGTACCTCACACTGATGAATGTGGCTGACCTGCTTTCATCAATTGTACTTCACAAATCATCTAAATTTTGTTTGTGGCTTACTTTCAGAACACTGATGAAACTGTTGGTTAGATGCATGGGCACTGTTGATTCCTGAGGAACTTCACTAAACAAACCCCAGCATTTAATGTCTGATAACTGCTTTTTCTGGCATGTTTTCAGATATTACAAAATATTCATCTAAAGTACACAAATAAGAGGAAAACCCAATGTTGGGACATCTAGTGCATGGCTTCAGCCTTGATTACAAGGGGACATACCTCTGTGTGAGATCAAAGGTCCTACTGTGGAAACATTTCCTGAATGAAATTTTATGATGGAGATAATTTCAGTTATGTTGAATTGGGAATTTATGCCTATTGCTTGAGCTTCTCCTAAGGAATGGAGGAAGAAAATGGGGAAAGTCTGATTTAAAACAGCCTTTGAAAATAAATCTTTGGGCTGCCAGGATGAGTCTAAGTTCCAGATGAATGAGGACATCTGGTCATCTTACTGATTTTTTAGAGAAGATCAAGGCCTATTGGGGCATTTGAAACAGTTTTTCAATAGTGTTTGAACCCAGCAGCTCCTGCTGGAAACCCTGTTGAAAGTTTCAGAGCTCAGCCCTTAAAATCCCAGTTAAAATTGGATCCAAACTTTTAATGAGCTTAAATAAATAAGACCAAAATCCATAAGCCAGTGAGGTTTTAATTATTAAAAAATAAGAATTTTAATTTTTATTTCCATGTGCAGAAATGCTGTTGAGCTCTTTCGAAAAACCCAGCATAGCTTTTCAGAGATGTGTTTTTATGGTAGACTTCCCAAACAGCTACATGCTGAGGTTCTGTCTTATTCCTGCCTTTCCCTTTACAGGGGACAAAACTTAGGTCTCTGCTCTACTCACACTTTCTCAGTTCTCTTGAAACTTTTAGAAATATGGTATCTTTGAGATACTATAGACGGGCATACTGAGGGAAAGATGGGTCAATTTCGGAAACCTCACTTCTCTAAGAAAATTCAGAGTAAAGAATAAACAAACCCTGGAGAATATTAGATAATGGAGACAAACTGCAAAGACCCTCTTTAAATATTATCCTCATTGATCTGCTCACATTTGGCATCTCTCTCTCTCTCTCCACAGATTTCATGTTAATGAAAAGTAAAAGTAGGCTTTTCAGGGCAAGAATGTATCTGCTTTGGTGCTTCACTGAGCTCAGTGGGGAGGGGACTCTGACAAGTGGATCGCTTTTATAATAATGAATTACTTGCATCATCCATTGCAGAAGACTGCAAGTCCCAGTGCAACAGCCTTAAGCAATATGTGTGAAAAAATTGGATGTCTGAGCCCACAGCTTTATCCCTTAAATTCTCAGGGATATATTTTCAATTAAAGTTTTTTATGTTAATATTTCAGATGTTTCAACAATAATTTGCTGAAGCAGTCAGGGTATCTGTTATAAAGAAAAGAGAGATAAATAATTAATATGCCCAGTTTGATCTTCAAACTTATTTTCTTTGTTGCTTCCAGAAAATTTAACTAGCAAACAGATTAACAGTAAATAAGCAGCTGCTCTGAAGTATCCTTAGTTACAAAAACAATTGTGTAAAGCAAAATATTTTCACTTTGCACAGTTATATAGGCCAATGCAAGCAATTCAGCCAACTTCTGGCAAGCTTTTTTTTCCCGGAATAGATTTTACCACATTTCAGTGCGTATCTCCATGAGGGAATAACTATGGTAAAAAAATTGGCAAATATGTGTGGTGCAGCAATGTCTAACCATCCCAGCTGAGACTGTAAGCCCTTTACAAAAGTCCATGTTACACATAAATAGCAAAGATAGTCCCAGCCCTGAAGGCTTTCAGTATAAATCAGCAAAATTGACAGAAGCGAGGGGAAAAGCATTATTTTTCCCTATTTTGCATGTGGTCTACTAAAGCCTATGAAATTTATATTTACTATTATATGTATTTCACATATATGAAATTAATTGCCAGTGGTATGTTACATATGAAATTATCTGTGGGTTTATATGAAATCCCTGCTAAAGAAAACTCAAAGCTGCCACCCCAGAGGCCACCACCGTTGCCACAAGCTCATCCTTTCTCAGCAATTTTGGAAGTTTACATTTGCTTCATTGACCTCTGGAGAGCACTATAAGGTTAACCACACACTTCACCATGGTGTAGCTTGAGGTGTTTAGACTGGCTTTTCAATTCATGCAAGTCTCCTAACCACCCCAGCCCCGCTTCAGACTACAGAGACTGCTGTGCATGCTCAGACTGGGAGATAACCTATTTTCACCCAGCAGGAAGGAAATAGCCTTACTAACTCTTTATATTCCTACAGTATTTCAGTTCTGGTTTTAAGCTAGGACTGAAATCAGTAATGCCAAGGTCATGAATGCCAAGGCTCTTCTTGCTGTATGCTGCCAAACTCAACCTGCAAGGAGATGGGCAAGAAATCCATCAGAGCATACGACTGCATACTATGGCCATGCTTGGAGCTAAATTCTGGGAAAGCAGTTAGACATTTGAAGCTACCTCTAACCTCAAACAAATCTTAAGGGAGTTATCAGTAAACAATCTGCATGTGAAGATAGGTACGGGAAATCAGTAAGTACCTGCCCTTCCTGCACTCTTCATAAAACCCAACGGAAAACAATGTCCCTTTCTTTAAAAGAGACATGGGATGCTTGTCATGGAGGGCATGGTTTGACTACCAAGATTGCATGGGCTATAAAGCAAGCAGCACTCTGAAATCTTGGAGGTTTTTGTTACTTCTTTTTTAAACAGAAAAGATATGACAGATTCTACATGTGAAGAAATATAAAAATACCACATTTTACATTAGGTATTTCCTTTTAGTTAAAAAAATGAAAGTATACTTTGGAGTTTTGCAGATTAATCTACATACTTCTAAAATCGTATACATGCACTTGAAAAAAAAGAGAAATAGAAGTCAAAAAATCTGGAATGTCAAAGGTTCTTAATACACTATGGACTTTTTCCCTTCCACCCTCTAGGAATAGAAAGTCTGCCCACAGCATCACCCTAGGCATTGTTTAGCTCTGAGTGATCTAAGAACAGAACATTTCCATCTGAAATTGAGGCCAAGAGAGAGAAGAGTCATGAACCCCTAATTCCTGATTTCACGGTGCAGCAATGGGAACTCACAGCACAGCAAGTTCTGACCATGTGTGGGAGATGCAAGCTGATGAAGAGACTTTCTTCCCCATTTTCCTTTCCCCTTTTTCATATCTAAATTGTACCCCCTCAGAACTAAAATAACTAAATACTCACACAATAAGGTGAAAAATGAGCAGTCAAAAGTGTCAAAGAGAGAAACACTACTATCAGCAGTCATGCAGTTAGGACGGGAATCTGCCTTGCTTCTTGACATCAGATCAACATTTTGTCAAACCTTCCAAACCCAGCAAATAAGGGCTTTTGAGTCCAAAATAGGAGGAATGAATTACTGCTAGTCCTTGATAGTTATCTTGAAACATGAGCTATGCTTGCAAGGCTAACCTGCCTTCTTCAGTTCTGTGTTTAGGCTGATGCAGGTTTTCCACTGGTTCAAATAAGACATGAATTTAATCCTAGTCCTCATTCATTTTCTTTGGGTTGAGGGAGGAGGCACATTGTCAGGCCATTTGCTGCACTAATGCTAGCAAGTGCCAGGTATGCATCAAGGAAGGTGTGCATGGAAATTTGCCAGTGCTCAGGACTTTTAGCTTACAGATCTCCTATTAGTCCAACTCTGGATCTTCACTAGTCAGTATTTGTCAGCTCTTTTGTGGCACAGACAAAAGGTTTAAATTCAGCCCTCCAGAGAGACATGGTTTTCCCATAACACTTCACCACCATTCCCTGTCACTGACCACTTTTGGCATTTTATCCTGATCCATATTTCTTTCCTTTATACACCTGTTGTTTATAACAGTGGTATATGGCTCTGACTGCCAAGCAAGTACAGCTCAGCTTGCTAAGGCTGTCAAAATTATTGGCTCTACTTGCATGTTTGTCTGAGTTTCTTATGAAACAGATTCTCAGAATTCAAATTTATGGACTAAGACATCCAAAATCAATGACATTTTCTCTTAAAAAAAAACAAACTGAGAAGCTCTGGGCCTGATTTATGAGCAGTCAGACATCCATCACCTGGGGGCCTGTAGATACCTAGGGTCAATAAATGTACCAGTTATTCCAAGCTAAGCTACCATCAGCAAGGCTGATTTAAATCTCTCTTCCTATCACTGAGATGCTGTGGTTTACAATACATTACAAACCAGTTAACACCACAAAACAAAGATAGAGATTAAAGAGATTAATGTTACTTGTTACTGATGCTGTTTCATTTCACTCAGACTCGCTGTGGAACAATTCTCAGTGGTGCATCACTTCTTCCTCCCCAAAGGCGGCACTGCTACAAGAACACAATATCCTGCAGCAGGTTTTGCTAAGCAGGGACTCACAACCAAGCTAATTGGTCATATTAACTGACCTTCATATTCACCTCATGAAAGGTCACACTAGCAGGACCCATCTTGCCCCTCAGACCCACCAGGATCAATAGAGAGGCACAAGTAGCACCATTGTGCGGCTGTGCTTGAGCTTCTCCTTTGGGAAAAGGAAGTGGTGGAGGGAGAGGTATTAAAGGCAGCACTGCTCCCTCCCAAAACTGAAGCACTGGCTTTCCTTATGAGCAGGTCTGGTGGGTAGGGAAAGACATGGAGCATGTCTATCTCTCAGCATAATTCCCCCACCACATTCCTTATTAAAAGCGAGGTGTGGAGACAGAGCCTTTGAGACCTTTCTACCCTTGATAACTTGATGGGCACAGCCCAGGAAGCTCAAGGCTGCAGCAAAAGCAGCTCTGGGTTTGACACAAACAGCAAGTCCCACTATGATTAGAGTGCGGTTGTGGATAGTTGTCTACACATACACAAGAGATGGGAAGTCATCCCTTCTGAGTGGTCATATTTAAAAGGGATTTTTTACAGTTCTGTATGGATTAAAAATATTACCTGCTGATTCAAGAAGAATCTCTTTTCGAATTTGCATCATTTTGTCTTTTCCTAATAGCAACTTCACAAAATTTTATCAGCTACAACTGACATCATTGCTCTAACAGACATCTGAATTGTTGGATCTTTACATTCATTGCTTCTGTCTGATCCAAGTAATGCCCATTAACTATTTGTTCTTCTTAGAAATTAAATGAAAATGTATTTCCTAGCAGCTGATACAGTAAGGTGATACATCTGAGAGGCAATTTAATATTCATAAAGATTGAGTGCAGAATGGAGAGCTCAGTGACTTTAGTCTGACCCTTTTGATTGGCTTGTTCCTCCAGGATAAAGAACACCTACAAGCAAATGCTGTGACACAAAAGATGTAAAAGGTTTCTGAACTTACAGATATAAGACAAGAAAGTTAGATTAAGGTAGAGGCACTTTCCTCAAAATCCCTATGTGTCTTTCTCAGTGAAGTATTTCACAGAAAACCTTTTGCAAATTAGCAATCCCAGAAGGAGCTACTTTCACACCTAGACAAGAAGTTCCCATTGGCAGCACTCAGCAGTTGGTGGCTGACCAACACATCTAGTTGATGAATAGGTGATAGCTAAAACAATTTAAACATTGGAACCACTACTGCCTTATTCATCAAGTAATGATCCCTTGCTAATCTGCCTCATTGTCCTTCTTTCAGGTTTGAAATTGTCCAGACAGAGAAAAGATTTGGTCCTGGGTGAACCTGGACAGAGGCACCAGTCCAGCCTGGAGCACAGGCACAGAGATTCATACAGCTCATTCTGCTCAGAACAGAATAGACCATTTCTTTCTTTTCTACTGTTACCTTTGAAACGTTTTTCAACACCCTTCAGTACAAAGCCCCAGGAGAATTGATGAAACTCCACTGACTGACTCCTTTTACTACATGCTAGAGATTTGCACCCTCTGCCAGAAAGCTGTTTATAGGAGGAACACTTTATTAAAACTTGCATGGAAGTCTGAAAGGAAATAAAAACCCTTTTGTAAACCTATTGCTGGAAAGACTTCTAGAAACATCTTCTCCCATCTAGTCTAAGAAGGAGCATGGCAGATTGTTTGTCTTTCATGATGGTTGTTGTTGCACCTAGTCTGATCAGCAAATTGAAGTGCTGCTTCCCCTTGAAAGATGGATGGTGACAGTCATTTTCAGTGTGTAAGACCCAGAAAACACAGAGAAGTTTGCAACCAGTGATAATGACACTCGTAATTACAGCAAATCTGCAAATTACTCCAAGAAATCAGGTTTGCTCCCAACACAATAACTGCATCCATTCCAGAAAATTAAATGTTTGGGGACTGCCCAAGAGACTGTAGGTTGGCCCTGGCCAAAACGGTGGTAAGGACTGCGCCCATCAGAATAGGTGATTACAGGTGCTTAAGCCTGTGGCCTGACACTGATTTAATATTACCAATGTAGATAGCGAACCTCAGCAACAAGAATTGAACCCAGAAGTTTCTTCTCACTTACCAAGTGAGGTATTAGTGGGTCATGACCTGGAAGCATCATCCAGTAATCCAGTCATCTGATGGACTACAGCTGACACAGCTGCTTCTGCATTCTTTTTCCAGAGCAAACCCTATTTTAAAATGGCTGTGTACTCTCAACCCCATCTGATCCAATCCCATCCCATCCCATCCAATTGAATCCAATGCAGTAATTTCTGAGCTACTGCAGATGTAAAAGAGCAAAGTCTGAATCCCACCACCCCACCCTGAGATGCATATTCTGAACTCTGAAGGTAAATGTAGAAGTGAATCTATGATGGAACAACTTACAGCTCCGTACCATATATAAATTGCATCAGTTTACAGCATATACATTACAACAGTTTATAATTCCTTGAAAACTTTCAATTAGTGGGCTAAATTGAGAAGAGATAAGTATGCAACATAGGACTTTGGTAAGTGGAGCCTGTCCAAGGAGCTATTTTAAAAGATGAGTTTTAAAATGAGTTGAGATTTCACTCTGCAACTTTGAAAGAAGAGAAGATGGGAAAAGCAGGAAGGTTATGGCAAGTTGAGCATCACTGCACTAAATTTCCCCTCTGATCTGAGGAAGAGAGAGGTACCATCAGATTTACTTTGCCCAGCAAGGTTTATATGCCCAATACATCTATTTCTTGACTTTTTTTAGAGAGATATGATGCAGTGAACATGACCTTGCAAAAGACATGAGGGACAACAAGCAATTCTGTATTGATAGTGTTTTTTCAGAGAGGGGATGCATAAAAAGAGGCACCTCCCCACAAGAAGCTGTTTGCTTGTGCTGTACTGAGGAAGTCATAGAATCATAGAGTAATTAGGGTTGGAAAGGTCCTTAAGATCATCTAGTTCCAACCCCCCTGTCATAGGCAGGGACACCTCCTACTAAACCATGCCACTCAAGGCTCTGTCCAACCTCGCCTTGAACACGGCCAGCGATGGAGCATTCACAACTTCCCTGGACAACCCATTCCAATGCCTCACCACCCTTACAGTAAAGAATTTCTTCCTCATATCCAATCTAAACTTCCCTTGTTTAAGCTTGAACCCATAAGCCCTTGTCCTATCACTACAGTCACTAATGAAGAGTCCCTCCCCAGCATCCCTGTAGGTTCCCTTCAGAAACTGGAAGGCTGCTGTGAAGTCAAACACAAGAATCAAATCCTAATGAGCTCTTCTGAAACATTGCTGGAGGGTGAGGGAGGACTAGGACTGCTCTAGGAGCATGTGAAGAGTGCTGCTGTAATGTGCTGTTTGATGCACTCACAACACTGCTCCCTTGCAAGTTATGATATCAGCCATCTTGCGATTATTAACTTTTTCAGACCAAGGTCATTGAGGCTGCAGGACAGTTTTGCCACCCACTGGAGCTTGTGGTGCACCCCGCCTGGTCCTTGCACCTCCCAAGAGAAGTTATACTCAGGGCAGTTGCTATCATCCCTTGGCTTCACAGCCTGTGAGAGGGGACCCAACCACAGGGAGGTGGGGAAGATGTGACAAAAGCACAGGAGGCTCACCTTACTCAGATCAGCTTCACTCTGCACATACATGAACATACAAGATAAGTAGTATAGACCGCAGCACTGAAGTCACATTGGCAGCTACTAATGCAAATATATTGCCTATCGCCCATACAGATGGCATCATTTCATCATTTGAAGGCAATGCCGATATTTGCACATCTGAAAGAAATGCGAAATTTGCCTGATTTCAAGTGAATATTTCAAGTGATTATTTTTTTAGCAGGCAGGAGATATCTGGTTTTTTTTCTGACCTAGGTGACATTTATACCAATAATGCTCAGAAAGCCTGACCAAAACCAAGATTACACCATAGTGGAACTGTGCAAGCAAAGGCTGGGAGGGTGCCAGCTTAGTTAATGGTTACTCCTGTCCTTCAAAGCTTTTATTAATAATTTTTTTCCTGAAAGGCAGCAATTCTATTTTTAACCACATCTCTATTCCATGCACAGTTCATCAGCATGCCACCTGGAATTAATATTTACCTTATTCTTAGCCTCAGTTAAGTTGAGCAAACGTCTTCTCTCCAAGTGACCCAAGAAGAACCCAGACATGAAACATTCACTTTTGTTTCTCAACTTTTCCCTGTAAAGCAAGACCTAAAGCCAAGGGGGCTCCTGTAAAATCCACAAGCTATGAAAAGCAGCTGAGTGTCCCCACACAGGTCTTCATCCATTGTAAAGCAACAGCACTTCTGTGGTCCTGACGCTCAGGACAACAGAGAGGAAGGCAGTGGCAGACAAGTGGAAATTTCTGAGCAAGTTAGAGCTATACAAGCTTTCATACCAAATCATCCACATTATGGGATCTCCATTTTCAAAAGGTTTCAAGCCATGGATGGCTGTACATTGAAGTCACTCCTATTAGTCACAAGCAGTTTCTGCAGATGATGTGGAAGGCACCTGAAAGGCAGAGTCAACCATTCACTCTCACAAGTATATGGTCTGTGCTTGCATGATGAAGAAAATGCTCACCACAGAAAAAGATCTTCCAGCTTTTGAGAAGGTGTGGCTTGGAAAAAGGATCAAGTGGATCACAAGAGTAGCATAGAATCATAGAATCATAGAATAGTTAGGGATGGAAAGGCCCTTAGGATCATCAAGTTCCAACCCCCCTGCCATGGGCAGGGACACCTCACACTAAACCATGTCACCCAAGGCTCTGTCCAAC
>JAOEHY010024180.1:0-50472 GCA_025447955.1 Psilopsiagon aurifrons
CTCATGGCCCTCCTCTGGACTTGTTCCAACAGTTGCATGTCCTTTTTATGTTGAGGACACCAGAACTGCACACAGTATTCCAAGTGAGGTCTCCCAAGGCTTTGTCCAGCCTGGCCTTGAACACTGCCAGGGATGGAGCTTTCACAACTTCCTTGGGTGAAATACATACCCAAACCTATTTTTCTTAGTAATATACATGAATTTATGCATGAATTAGCTGTTTTGCTAATTCATGTATAATATAACAGCCATACCTCTGCTTGATATTCTGCTGCTAGCAGATTCAGTGATTCTTTTCATCATCTCAACCTCTGCTGATGCTCCATAGTTCATTTGGCTGGTTTGCTCCGAAACAAAGATCCCAAAGATGTTTTCAAAATTACTGCACTGCAGTATGTAGTCTCTTGCTGTAATGCTTTCTCTTCTGATTAAATTCCTTTTTTTTAAGAGGCAAGAGTTGCCATGTATGATGTCAGTTATTAATGGCTACCTTATTTTGCACAGTCTTTGTTCTTTTTCCCCAGATAGGACTGAACAAAATAGTGTCTCAGCATTTAAAATACGTTCAAAAGAAATAGTTATTTTTGTCAGCCCAACTCTTTGATCTCAGAAAAAGAGGATTTGTTTTATATTCATATTCCTTAAAACTTTGTTACTCTTAGTTGGTTGTCCTGTTTTGCTTTATGTATATAATGAACTCTGCCATAACTAATTTTTTTGATATTGCTGTCTTCTGTTTTGGAAAGTATGTTGATGGGCACTTTTATAACAGCACTGCCTTAGTTTACAATATGCAGTTGCTCTTTAGTTTGAACACAGTTTGTATCAAACATGAAGTGTTCGCAGAAGTGCTTCTGAAGCATTTGTCCTCTTGCTGAGTGTAGGTGTGTGACAGTATATAGGTACAGCTTCCAAAATACAGGACATTTATTCAAACAAAAAGCCTCTCTCTTCGAATTCCTTGGTTCTTTTGTCTTTTCATGATAGGTAAGAAAAACAAGCCAGGCAGCATTGTTAGTTCTGTTGGAGCAAGAACTCATAGAGAGATATGATGTGGAGACCAAAGTATGCCCTGTTCTGATAGATCTGACAGCTCCAGACAGTAATGATGATGTGAAGACAGAAGCTGTGGCTGTAAGTAACACCAGTACCAAATCACACAGTATAAAGTTTACTTGAATGCTTGATATTCCAGTCATGGTAGCATGTTTCCAAATTGCATATCCATATAGTATTAAAGAGAAAAGAATTTTCAATATCATTATGTGCATACAAATGAAAAGTGAATGTAAAAAGCCTCTGCTTAACTGACATGGAATTGTGTGTTGTGCAAGCATCCCTGATTAGTGTCTGTCTTGCCTTTAGATAATGTGCAAAATGGCCTCCATGGTGGGAAAGGACATCACAGAAAGACTTGTTCTTCCTAGGTTTTGCGAGATGTGCTGTGACTGCAGAATGTTTCATGTTCGTAAGGTACGAGTTATCAGCATCTGGTCTGGATGGTCTGTGGAAGGAGCGTCATGAGCTTGGAACTTGCATTTGGCTAAATGGGTTTTTCCTGCTGGGTCTCATTTGTGGTGTGCATAAGTGCAAGCAGTGGGGTTTCTTTGTAGCTCACATTTCCACAGATTTTATATTTGACACCTGAGTTTTTTTCTGGAGTTCTTACCTTTAGTATCAGAAATCTGCTTGTCCTATGGTTGTGTAGGTGGTTATGAAAATGTGAACCAGCTGTAACTGATACAGCATCAGCCACCTGAGCTTATATGGTAGACTGTAGATAAGATTAAAGATGCTCATTAAGATGAAATAAACCAATACTCTGTCATAGTATTTAGGTGCTGAGGCTGTGTTTTGGTTTCACCCTGCAATTGCACAGTTTATTTTCCTTGATGATGTCTTGTATTCTTTAATCTGACAGCACTTTCAACACATTTTATTCTTCCCTTTCACTTAAGTTCTGAGATGGATCTTTCATGATTAAAAAAGGCTGATTAAGTTTGAAATGAAGAAAACAATGTTTAATTTATTTTTTTTAACCATGGGAACTGATGGAATGGGGAAGTAGCTGATGCTGAGTTTATACTGAAACCTGGTTTTATGTTTTTAAAGGCTGTTTATTTTTTTGCATTGATCTTTGTTTGCTGTATTAAAACTACAGTCTTAGTGGTTACTTTTTGCATTTTGTCTACAAGGTATGTGCAGCCAATTTTGGAGATATCTGCAGCGTGGTTGGGCAGCAAGCCACCGAAGAAATGCTGGTAAGCTGTTTTTTAATACTTTTTAATATCAGTCAGTACTGGAGCAGGACAAGGTATAGGAGAAGGGCAGCTAAAATGATGAGACAACTACTACATTGCTTTAGTAAGAAGAGACTAAACAAGCAGGGACTCTTCAGTTTTTCTGATGTGAGGTTATGATTGATGTTTACAAAATCTCAAAGTTCCTATGAATACAGCATTCTTACTTGCCAGGTTACACAGTCTAGACCTAAGGGGTACTCAATTTTAGAGCTGGGAGAAAAGTTAAACCAGACGGAAGTCAGTTTTCCTGATTCTTAATAAAGCTTCACAGCCCTCCTGAGAAGAAGAGAAAGAGAAAGAAAGGCAGAGAAAAGAAATCAGTCGGGGCTATAACAAATGAAATAAAGGGAAGAGATGCAGATTGAAAATGGAAAAGGAGGGAACTGGATGGAGCAGGGAGTAGTAAGCAGAGGAACCTTAGCAGTGCCCCCCATTCTCCTGGTGGGTCAAAGGAGCTGGTGGATGTTCCTAGGCTTAGTGACATGACAGGGCTAGGGAGCAGAAATCGGCCTGACAATTGCTGGGCTCCTTCTTCAAGCTTTTTCCTCTTGGGGATGTGAACAGTGAGTTTGTGGGGTGCCAGAAGACTTTGAGTTAGTGCCATGGATTAGTGAAGAACTTAGTGCGTGACTTCAAAAAAGGCTCTGTATCATTTTGCAGATGAGGTATTGGGACAGGTAGGCCTAATGTGACACTCAGGGCATTTCTTACGTTCTTACAGCATCTGCTGCATATTTCCCTAGGTACTGTGCGATTCAAGCCATTTGATAATGAAGTATCATTGTGCAGACTTACATCCCGTATGTTTTGTGATTTGGGATGTAAATTGATTTCTCTCCCACAAATGATATTTTAGTGATATATATGTCATAAATTTGGATTACAACTTTGTAGAGTTTGCAGTTAAACTATGAAATAAGGAAGTTATTTTATGTGAAAGCAATAACATGGCTGTAATGGTTGGGGATCTCTTTCTGTAACAGAAAGTGTCGTTTTCTGCTCTTTTTTTATAATTTTAAGAAAAAAAGAAAAGGGGGGGGGGGCAGCTGATTATTTTTAGATAAAACTTCAGTTTATAGCATAAATGTTTTTTTAATCAGAAGCAAAGTCCAGAAAACTTTGCTGCAGAAAGTAGGAACAGCTGAAGATCAATAGAGCTGTAGCAACAGTTGTATTACTTTCAACACTGCCTACTGACAGTGAAGACAGACATGTGATGACCTGCATGTCTTTGCTTCACCCCCACTGTCCACCATTTCATCCTTACTGTTACCTTTTCCAAAAAACCCAAGCACCTGACCGACTTCAGGATACTTCAGTTTTGTTAGTAACCCCCCTGATCTGCTCAGGCATGTTTGCTTTTGCACCAAATGCAGTGTTTCTCTCATTTCCCTGTTCCTTTATGCATTTAGGTCCTGCTTTATAGGGTAGGTGATGAGAGAGATTGATAAATCTAACCATGAGAAGTGGGTAAAGAAAGGGTTGTTTTTCTTTCTGAAGATGTTCTTTTGCATTTTCAGTGAGACTCTTACAAATACACACACACATATATAAAAGGAGGTTAAAAAATTAATACTTTCTTGCTCTTCTTCACACAGGTGAATTGTCCTTATCTATATCCATAAGTAGCATGAGAGCAGCTGATTAGAAGGGTGGTGCTACTGAATGTGTGCTCTTTGTCTTGCAAATATTAAACTAATGTATCTGAGTGTGAGGAGAGAGAACCAGATGCAGGAAATGAATGTGAAGAGAGAACTTGCTTCTAAACAAGTGCTGCCTGCTAAGACTTGCAAATTTACTCACTATGTTCCTAACAGCTGCCGAGGTTTTTCCAGCTCTGCTCTGATAATGTGTGGGGAGTTAGGAAAGCCTGTGCTGAATGCTTCATGGCAGTTTCTTGTGCAACATCACAGGAAGTCCGGAGGACAAAATTGTCAACCCTTTTTATTAATTTGATTAGTGATCCTTCACGATGGGTAAGAATCGCTTTTTATTTCTTGAATAGCTGTCATATGTAAAGGGTTTTACTCTGATACTCCATATAGAACTTCGCCCCATAGGTGTGGGTAACACAACTTGTCTCATGCACCTCAAGGAAAATTCTTCTCAGACTGCTTAGTTTGTCAATGGGTGTAGGAAGTCTCTCACATTTTCACTGCAGTGTATCAGAAACACTGTCCGGGGGATAGCTTTTCTTAGCTACGGAACTGCCTGTGACTTCACATTGCTGAAAATCGTCAACAAACTTGGAAAATTGTATGTGATACATTTGTATTTCTTGAGGTCCCCTACCACCGCTTCCTGTTTTGGGGAGCAGTGAGTCGGTGGAGTGTGGTGGTGGTGTTTGTTTTGGGTTTGCTAGGTTTTGAGTTGGGTTTTGTGTCTGTCGTGGTTTGGGTTTTTTTGGTTGTTGATGGGGTCTTATTTGGTGGGTTTTTTTGTTTCATTTTTGTGGGGTTTTTTTATTTCATTGGTTGTTTTTTTTTTTGTCTTCAAATCGTTAAGTATTTTTCTATTGAGCAGATGACTTGTGAGATCCTAAAGTAGATCTAGTAGATCTTTTGCACAGGAGCAGGAGCTCATGGGTTCTGGCAAATTGTGCAAGTTGTAGCCCAGGAGAATTAAGCAAATAATAATAAAAAAAAAGTAGATATTTATTGAGAAGAGGAGAATAAATAGTAGGAGACAGGAGGAACAAAGTAGCAACATGGCCAGATAGGAAATAGAAAGAAATGCAGAGCTTATTATCAGTCAGACTTATGGTAATGAAAGGTATGTTCACCACACATAATTTTTATCCTTTCAAGTTGTTAAAATTCTCAGCTGAGCTTTCAATTTTACCTGCTTCTGCTTTCTAAATGAAAATGATTTCTCCAGTTGTGGGAAATAGGCCTGCCAACCTGATTACCATGATTTAGCTGGTTTTACCCTGCTTGTTCTTAACTTTTTTTTTTACCTAGCACTTTATGTACATGACTGACTGACTCTTTCCAGACAAGAGCTTGTGCTGTTGCTTTCCTCAGTAGGCTTCCAGTTCGTAGTAGCAGGCATTGATGTTTTATAGGGCAGGTGTGATTTATATATATAAATAACTTATTTTTCCATCTTGTGGACCCTTTCCACTAGGTACGCCAGGCCGCTTTTCAGTCTCTGGGGCCTTTCATATCAACTTTTGCTAATCCATCCAGCAGTGGCCAGTACTTCAAAGAAGAAGATGGTAAAACCCCAGAAGATGGTGGTTCTGTTCAGGAAAACAGGTAAAGAATTTACTAAATCTACAAATTATTTTTTACTCACTGTTTTTTTTCTGTATTGAACTGCAAGTTTAAGAAAATTAACCTTCCTGTATGAATTGTGTATGTATCTTGGTAATTGGAAAGATCTGGAACTTCTCATCTTGCTTCATAGGCTGTCAACATTTTCACTTACATACTAAAAGGACATGACTATTCAGTAACTTAAGATACCTTAGGATATACCTTCTGTAATGAAAAGACTGACTTAAACAAGCGAGAGCAGTGGATATATACTACCTAGATTTTGGTAAGGCTTTTGACATGGTCTCCCATCAGATCCTCATAGAGAAGTTGATGAAGTATGGGTGAATGAGGAGATAGTGAGGTGGCAGAATGGCTGGGCCCAGAGGGCACTGGTCAGCAACACATAATTGGAAGCCAGTAATTGGTCATGCACCTCAAGGGTCAGTGTTGGGTGCAGTCCTGTGTAATGTCTTTGTTATTTATCTGGATGGTGGAGCAGGGTGTGCCCTCAAGTTTCCTAGTGGTGCAACCTGGCAATTGTGGCTGATGTGCCACAGGATCACACTGCCGTCCACAGGGGCCTTAGGCTGGAGAAGTGGTTGGCAGGAACCTGTTGAAATTTAACAGGGGGAAGTGCAAAGGTCTGTACCTGGGGGGGTACAACCTCAGGCAGCAGTTCATGCTGGGGTCTCACCAAGTGGAGAGCTGCTTTGCAGAAGAGGCCCTAAGGATCATAGTGAACGCCAGGTTGGCCATGAGCCAGAAACATGCTCTTCCTGCGAAGAAGGCTGGTGGTATCCTGGGCTGCATGAGGAGTGTTGCCAGCAGTTTGAGGGAAGTGATTCTTCCCCTCTGCTGGGCACTGGTGAGATCACAGGTGGAGTGCTGTATCCAGGTCTGGGCTCCTCAGTGCAAGTGGACATACTGGAAAGAGTCCAGCAACGGTATTGAAGGACCTGGAGCCTCTCTTCTATGAGGAGAGGCTGAGAGAGCTGGGGCTGCTCAGCCTGAAGAAGAGAAGGCTCAGGGGGGACCTTACCAGTATGTACAAACATCTGAAGGGAGGCTGCAAAGAGGACAGAGGCAGGCTTTTTTCAGTGGTATGCAATGCCAGAACAGTGTGCAGTGGGCACAACCTGAAACACTGGAAGTTCCCACTGACCATTGGGGAAGATATGTATATAAATTATAGAAATAAAATATAATTGTAATAATATAGCATAATAAAATAAAATTATATAATGTAAATAAAAAATATATATATTTATTATTATTATTTTTAACACCTGTGAGGACTGACCGAGCATGTGCATAGATTGCACACGGAGGCTGTGGAGTCACCATCCTCCAAAATATCCAAAAGCCCTGGGCAACTGCTTTTGGGTGGCTCTGCTTCAACAGGGAGGATGGCCCAGAGGGCCCTTCCAACCTCAACCATTCTGTAATTCTATGATTTATTTTGCTGTGCTATAAGTAAATCTAGTTTCATAAATAGCAAGCTGATAGCATGTGTGTGACTTCTCAAGAGCATCTGTTTGCAATGAGTATGTTGTGTTTTTTAAATGTTCAATCGCTTTGGCACTCAACAGTGAGCAAGTCAGGACTACAGAAGATGTTACAACAGAAGACGAGCACAAGAAGACAGAGGATCTGTCTTCACATGTTGATAACAATGATTTTGCAACAAAACTTGAAAATGCCATGGAAGATCAAAATACAGTGTCAAATCACTCCCAGAGGGAAAGTGATTTCCAGACTGAATCATCCTTCCATTGCACTTTGTCTTCGGAATCTTGTGGGGAAGCGGCTGATGAGAACGAGCGCAGTTCTCATTGCTGTACAGCAGGTCTGCGGGAGGCTGGGCTGAATTCACAGGAAGCCTCTCTTTCAGAGCAGGAATTGTACAACTCTTTCCATTTCTGGAGGACTCCACTTCCTGAAATAGATATTGACCTTGAGCTTCAGGATACTTCTGAGATAATACTTGATAGAGAAATTCAGGAACTCACTATGCAAGTATCTTCAAACATTCCTATGACAAAAAGGAAAGAATTGGAAGAAATGATAGAAAATTTGGAACCCCATATGGACGATCCAGATGTTAAAGGTAAAGATACTGAAGCATTTTTAGTGTTTGGAGGTATGGATGTGTTATTTTAGCTGTGTGGGTTTTAACCTTTCAGTCATTTTTAAAAGTCAGAAGTACTACTTTCTCCTGGTCCTTAAGGACTTTGTATCTATTTTGATTTAATTATGAAAATGGATGATTAACTAAAAGGGAACTTTGATTTATGTAAAGATGTTTAAAGGTGGTACAATTCCTTCTATAAACTGAACTGTCGTGGTTTAAGCTGAACCCAGGGCATGAATACACATCCAGTTATCAGTGTAAACTTCTGCCTGCCTGTCTTGACAATGTAATCAAATAGATGGTTCAATGGCGTAAGCTGTTAATCAGGAAATTGATTTGTAGTTAGCATAAATGCTGAATAAGGAGGCAGATTTAATTGTTTTTAGTATTGAACTGTGATACATAGTTTGCATTTTATGCATTATCCATTTTATTTTTAATCAGTCTTCTCCATTTTTCTATAAGGTCTTTATTATTGTGGTCTTGTGTTTTTGCCTGCAAGTGTGCCAAGTTTTGGGGTCTGAGAATTGATCCAGACTGAATTATTGAAGTGAACACACAGCCTCCATTTTAGAAGGTCTTGAAGAGTAGAGAAGGGTTTCATAAGTATGACTGGCTGGTGGGAGCAGCACATCAGAGAGACCTCCTAGGCCAGCAGACCTATGCAAGCTATGTAAAGTCAAGCAGTTGTATGTAATCCCTGTTAATAGTACCTTTCCAGTCCACTGTCCAGATAGCTTTGAGGGTCTCAGACTGGGAGGTGGAAACTTGCACATTCCTCTGAAGTGTGCCAGTTCTTTTAAAATGATCACAGGGTCTTTATTCAGCTCACCTTCTTACAGCTCTCTGAGGCTGCTGCTGTCTTCATTTACTTCAGAGGTTGCTTTTCTTTCAACGGATGTCTTTATTTCTTTATTTTTCATTCCAGGGACACTTTCTTCAGCTTGTTCTGCATAGAAAGTGCTAACTCATGTAATGTCAGCTTTTCTGCATGTTATCTGGGGGAAGTAAGAACGCTTGACTTGCAGGTTACTGGGCTTAACTGTGGTTTGTGCCAGTTTCAGGCTGCTTTGCCAAGTGGAGACCTGATAGGGATAAACCAGCCTAAATGTGTGGTCAGTTGATCCCATTGCTTATAAAAACTGTTTGTAAGTTAGGCTACTAGCACTGCCTTCAGCAAACATCTAAAATATGTTGCTAATGGAACAGTAGGTGGAGAGGAAGTGGAGAAGAAGCTCCTCTGTACCCAGTAATGCATCCCATAGCTTTTGCCTTTGAGTAAGAAGTGAGGGTAAGGAAAGCAAATTCTTCAGGAAAAAGAAAGGAGCATGCAATTTGTAAATACCATTGTCTTCTAGTGAAATGTGAGGAGAAACAGAAAACAACAATGAAGCACATTGAAAAGACAGAAACTCCTGAGGACCAGGAAATTTAATAAGGCCAGATAAAATGCGGTTTTGAATTTAAAGGTTGTGCCAGTTATTGTTAGGATGTGGGTACAGTAGCCAAGAGTAAATAATTCTTTGCTGAAAAATACTTCTCAACCTGAAGCAAAAGTCAAAGCAGGAGTTAATTAGCAGATGGTTTAAGATCCAGTGAACATTGACCTTTATTTTACCAATGCAATACATGAGTTCTGTGTTATGCACAAACCTGACCTTTACACTTGAGTTTTTACTGAAGGTAGTTGTGAAAGCTGGTTAGCCAGCAGATTCCCTTCCAGTCTTTCTCCTAAAACCTTGCTTCCCAAGAACTCTAGGGCTTTTTTCCCTGTCATGTGTGAGAAGGGAGCCTTATCCTTTGTATTTTTAATGGTTTTCTGTCTGCCTGTCTTTTGGCTTCAGAAAAGATTTCTGTGGGAGATGAGGAGGAGCAGCAGCTGCCATCTCAGTCAGGAGGGTATCAGCGCAAATACTGGACTGTGTCTCTGTGTGATAGGATTATGAGGGGACGTGCCCTGGCACCTGAGACCTGAGCCTGCGGTGGTGAAGACAGCTCATTAGGAAGCTGTTTCAAGTTTCAGTATCGAGGCAGCCACCTAGATCTGTGCACATGTATGCACATACTTGCACATACACTCTTTCTCTTCCTCCTTTACTAAGCTAGGACCTTAAGATGTTTACAGATGTCAGGTCATTCATCTTTTTGTGAATTACAGCACTGGAATCACCCTTGGTGACAGGACCTATGGAGGAGCACTCGACAAAGAAGACGCTTGCCAGTCAGTGAAATCCTTGGGAGTTTGGCCTCTCCAGTCCTTCATTGCCTTGTCTTGGGATTGTAGAATTGACAGGAAGCTGAGGAGATGAGCATTTGTGTCATTAACTCCTCTAGGACAGACAGAGGAAATCAGGATACATGTGGTCTCCATCCTATTAAGCCCCTATGTGGTGGTCCAAGCATGCAGGCTGACAGTGGGGCATGTATGGGGAATATGTCATGGAAAATTCTCAATTTCTGCTGGAGATAGCTCCACTCTTGCTACTAGAGTAATCTTTAGAGCTCTGTGTGGATTTTGCAGTAAATACATACTTGGAGTTGAAGCAGGATGTGTCATCTAGGCAGGATAAGCTTTCTTGACTTTGAAGTGAAAATGAGAGGAGTGTACACTTTTCATCATGTTGTCCTTCATGAAAGGAGTCCTAATGAAAAAAGTGTTCTTGATGTGTGGCAAAATGTAGTTCTTTTTAATTTTCTTGCTTGATTTCTCTAAATGAAAATAAACTAGAAATCAGACAGGCATTTCTTGCCTTAGCGGGTGCTCTGAAATGAACACCTATTTTGCATGGGTTTGGGTAATTTATTTGATTTGCAGGTTTTACAGGAATTCACTAACCTTGATCTTGTTTATTCTCATGGGCCTTAAAGTACAGAGGTTCACTGTAAGTGAAGTAACGAAGAGTGAAGTCACAGAAAGCTTTTGTTAATCTTGCGACTTGTAAAATTCCTCATTTTTCTATATTAATTCATAAATTGATTATTATATATATTGAAACTGTATTTTCTAACTGTGTTGTATGGAGGAAGTATTAATGTGATGTTGGTTTTGTTTGTAAGTCTTTAATTTGTTGTGTTTTTTCCTGTTGAGGTGAATTACAGTAATACAGCAGGGGTGTCTTTTGATCATTCTGTCAGAGATTTGATGCAGTTATGGAACTAGCATTGTGTGTTGTAAAGGCTTATCTTTATTCCTGCTCATCAGACTCCACATAGAAACCAGTGAACCTGTGGGGTGTTTTCCAATTTTTGCTAGCTAAGATTGTGCTGTTATAATTTTGCTTCTTGTAACAGATCTGTTTCTTCTGTCTACAAATAAGTTCAAATGCCTTTTAAGTCTTGTTAGTAACCTTATTAGAAAACCAAAAGCAACTAGAAGGAGAAATTCAGACTGTCTGACTTGGCATGGCAATGTGGATTTAAAAACAAGCTATTGTTCATTGTTTAATTTCATGAGGAGCATTTAAAAAACCTTGCAAAAGCCAAATTCTGTGAGAAACTGAGCTTCTGGATGGCTGGGTAAATTAAATTACTTCTTAGCCTCTTGGAAAAAAATGGAGAAGGAGGGAAGCAGGGTAGCTCAGTCTGCACTGAATTCTGTGTCGCTTGTAGCCAAGGTTTGCCTCTGGTAGCTGGTCTGCTTGGGTCAGGCTATATCCAAGGAACGCTGCTCAACAAAGCTTTTCTTTTAATTAGCAGTAAGCAGAGGGATGGAAAGAAGAGCAGTCTCAGAACTGCTGGATCTGTTTCAAAAGAGTGGATGACAGTGTCTGAAGTGCTAATGCTTCCTTTTGATGAGTAAGAGGACATCAAACAGTGCAACCTTTATTATTTTTTTGGAGGATGCTAGGCTAAAGTGTCCTGTCCAGAAAATAGTTACTGGGGTCTAGCATCCTCCTATGTAGGTCCTGCTTTAGAGTTACTATAGCAACCTAAAAACTGAAGAACTGTATACATAGAGACATAGCGTCTCAGAACCTAAATCTGTTCTGTATGAATAAACTTATTCTCAACTTTTATTTGAATTATTTTTCCCTTCTCTCTCCTAATCCCACCTCCCACAGAAGACCCAGTCAGTAAGTTAGTATTCATGTGCTGTTGTGTACCAAAGACTACTTGCACTGTTACTATGTACTGATCCTGCCATAACAAGTGTCTTACTCCTGGGAGGGGGCGGGGTTATCTGCTTTAAAGACTGTTCAACTGTAGTGTGGTTGAGAATCCTCAGGAAAAAAAAAAGAGCGTTAATTTGCCTTATGTTTTACACTAATTGTCTCCAGTTTGGGATTTGCTAACGGTCAGTAATCTTAAATTTGTATCTCCCCTGTAGTTTTTCAGCTGTCTTCCACTCTAGTCATTGTCTAAAAGTTCATCTGTGGACTTGCTAGAATTTTATTGCTGTTCAGTCTCATGTATTTCTCTTTCATATGCTGCAGCACAAGTGGAGGTATTGTCTGCTGCACTCATAGCATCTAGTTTGGAACCTCAAGAAGAGACAATGGCCAGTGTTGGCAAGGGAACAGATTCACAGACTGAACTGACCATCAGTGACCAACAGAATTTTAAACCTATATTGGACGATATTGTGCCTTTAATTGGTGACACTGTTGAGGTAAGAAGCAAGTTGTGTAGTCTTACTTTTTTTCCATTAGGATTTCCAAGGCTCCAGTAATAGAGGTGTATTTTGTGTTTGTGTGGTAATCTCTGCCAAATGCTTCCCACTTTTGGCTAATGTGGTGGTCAGTTTTGTTGGCTGCTATTGAAGCTACTAGCTGCTAAATTAAAATGATTTGTAGTTTTGCCTTTGTTTTTACCAGTTCTGTGCTTCTCCTTGTGAATTCTTAAAATAGTTTCTCGTAAAAGTTTTTGTTGTGACTGTCACATCTTAAAGTGTTCTAATGCTGTTGCAGTTTATTCCTGTGAAATTGTCTTCTTTAAATTGAGCCCTACTGATAAGAAGTGAATCGCCTTCTTCAGTGCCTTCACCCCTTGCTTCTTCACCCCCTGTTTGGAGAAGGAGCTGCTCTGTTCCTTGTGCTCCCTCTCAGAATGTTTTCTAGTAGTTTACTTGGTGTGTGTAAGAGGACCTGCGCTCTAGGATGTTGTGCAGGCTGCTGAAAGGTAAAGCGAATTGTAGCAATCAGTAACGTTTTAAAGTTTCTTGCCCTGTTAAGCACCCCACCACTGCCCCCCTGCCCGAGTGAAGTCTGGGGCATTTGATACTATTTCCTGTTCTGTACTGTCTATTAGGCCAAACCCGCTATGTTCACTGCATACAGTGCTACAAGCTTTGGTGGTATTAAAAGCTGTAGGAAAAAAACCTGTAGAAAGCAGTGGTTCCAAACTATGCTCCATAAAACCACAGGAAGTGGTTATTCAACCTTTTTTAATTAGAGCAGTGTTTTTAGATGGCATTTAATTAACTTTTCAACTAAGCTGTTGGGTTACCATGTAGCCCAAAAACATAGGGAGTGGAAGAATGTGACATTCACTTGGATGCTTCTGTTTATACACAACCGTAATTTAACACTATAAATGTGGCTGGTTTGTTTGTTTCAGGGAAACAGCTTACCCCAAATTCCTAATGTCAGGTTTGATACATTTTTTTTATCAGAGGACCTGTTGTAGTAGCTTCTTTCTTAGACTAACATGTAAAATAACAGTGTAAACGCATCATGACAGCATCTTGTCACTGGTATATGTTGGTTTTGCATGGTTCAGTTTTACTCATTAAAAGGATGCTCTTAATCTGTCAGTTCCTTGTCTGTTATTGGCGCTGAATAAAAACCACATTTTACAAGTAAAAAGATGTCATAGAGGTGACCTAAAATTTGGGAACCAAACTGTGATCTGTTGAGCAAGTGGACTGTTGCCCCTAGCAGTGAAGAGAGGTCTGATTTTCACAGGTGGCTTTTTTAATGTGGTTGTTTTTCCTCCTGTTCTGTTGGGGTTTGTTTGTTTGTTTTTGTTAAGTCTCAGTGTAGCAACATGTCAGCAGGGTATTAGACACTTCAGAAAAATCAAGCTCTGCAGCATTTCATGTTTGAAAGCAGCCTTCACAGTTCTGCACACTTACCACAAAGCAAAATTACACTTTGCGTGTCCTTCTGTGGCTGTGTTTGCTCCTGAAGGAGTTAATGCTACATGTTAGAAAGGTCCTCTATGCACGTGAAAATGCATGTTGTGATAGAGTGAACAGATAAGAATTTCAGATTGAGAGGAAGCATGTTTGTTGAGGATGAGGGTATTTGTTTTATATTTTCCTCAAGAAGCCACCACTTCTACTTTCTTTAGGTTGCATGCGCTTTGTAAGGTTTGATAAATGAATGTAAGCCTCCAGAAATCCCCCAAGTTGTATTCTCAGTGAGTGGGTGTGGGTGTCCTCCTTTTTTTTAAAGGTTAGAGATAGCGAAGGGAAGGAAAGTGAAAGACAAAGGAGACTGGCTTAAAATCAGCCCACTCTTGTCTGTCACAAGTACCTCTCTGCACTCACGTAAGAGGTTTGTAAGGCCATGACAAAGATTTTGCATCTCAGAGGTGGTGGTTCACCATTGTGGCATACAAGAAACTTTCACGTTAAACCCTGCTGAATTTTTATATCCTGGCTCTCTACAATGTTCAGTTCAGTGTATGCATGTTACATGGTAAAGTACAGATGGAACTTCATCTGCAGGAATAGAGATACTGCGTTGACTTACGTACCGACTGATGCTGTGGTTCTGTACTGAAGATCTTTCTTCCTGGAATGAGTACTTGACTTTAGAAGTGGCTGGGTAAAAATGTTCCCATATTTGCCACGCTTCAGTATATTTAGTAGTTGAACTTATTTCAATCAATGAAGTATTATTTTTAACTTAGCCTTTGGGAGCTGGGGTAGCAGAGATTGTGAAGTGGAGTCATCCTGTTTTTATGGTAGCAGAATGGGTGACTAGCCTCTGGTCCTGTGCATCTCGGCAGGTCAAGTACAGGTGACTTTGGGCTGCTGTGTCAGCAGTATGCAGTTGCCTTACAGCTCTGTGTTAATCATTTATCACCTGTAATTATTTATCTTAGTGACTAAAATTATATCCCAGTGCTTAGAGGAAATTAGTTCATGGAAGAGGAAAAAGCAACTGTCTGAAGTCAAACCAAGGAAGACAGATGGTATCCTGGAGGCTATTTTTGAAGAGGTTTATACTTTGCTGGAAAATTCTCATTGTCAAACTGAACTGAGCAGCTGGTAGGGTAGGCATGTTCTCAGTGCTTGTGTTGACCCCGAGAGCTCACCCTGCAGCATCTGTGGATAGATACCTTGGCTCATATCTAGCAAAAATGCCTTTGTCCTGTTCTGCCACATAGCAGCCTGATCTGCTTTTCAAATATTCATCCCATCTTGAAATTCACAGCTGATTATGCAAAGTCCATTGTATTCAGGGAACTCCACTGGTGTGGAGTGTAGGTGCACCCTCTCAGCAGCAGTTCACACCTCTGCTAATTGGTAGAGATAAGAAGCAGAGTTACAGGCATTATCTTCAAGGTCCAGATGTGTAGCCAGGATACTTGAATGATTGTTAAACGTGATTTTAATAGAACTGCTGAAAGGAGTGATGGGTAGTGTCAGCAGCTGTAGTCCACTAGTACTCTATTAAGAAGGTCATCTGTAGGGAAGAGTCTAGAATAATTACTTCTAGGAAAGTAGAAACAGCATACATCTCATCAGTTTCTGCTCTTAAGTATTATGGTGGCTTTGTTTTGACCTTTTGACCAAATCCAAAGCAACAAGTCCAACAAAATCCATTACAGACATTTTATTTTTCCCTTCAGGGGAGAAGCAGTGTGACCCATATGTTAGTTTCATTTTCCTTAGTGCAGTCTCAAAGGTACTTCTTTCCTATGATTCTGTAAGACCCAAAATGGGAGCAGAGTAAGAGGAGCCTGTGTTTGAAATTTAAAGGAAAAAGATTTATGTTACAGACCTTTTGATTTTGGGCTGTAGCAAAATTGTATTTGATATGAAACATGTATTCCTTTAATCTAAGAAAAAGACCCTGAGGTGAGGACAGCACTTCTTCATGTTGATGCCTGGTTTGTGTTTAATATGTGTGTAACCTTTCTTTTTCCTTCTTTTTTTTCATAGAATATGGATTCTACGCTTCACTATATTCATAACGATTCAGATTTGAGTACTAACAGTAGCTTCAGCCCTGAAGAAGAAAGAAAATCCAAAGTGCAGGTAAATGGCAATGACTTCTGTTTTTTCTACATGTATCAGATAAGTGTGTTTTTTCTTGCATATATGGGGATTTCTGTTTTGGATTTAATTTCTGATGTAATGTAGTTAATGTATCAAATACAGCAAACCTCTTAAATAAATAGTTCTAAAATAATCCATGTTTCTGGAGATAGTGGCTTAATTCAGCATTTGATTCTGTTTCATTTATGTATAAGAGATGACATTATTTTTTGACCTGAGGTGTAATGGTTGTCATAGACTTTCAGGCTCTGGTTTTGTTTCCTCCAGAAAGTACTCTGTAATGTAAATTAGGTTATTGAGGAAATGGGATTTTTTTAAGTGTTTTGAGTGGAACCGCTCCCACCCCCTGTCAGCTTTTCACAGAGAAGCTGTGAAAGTGTTTCATAAACTTAAACTGTCTCTTTGTTGTTTTTTCCCCAAAAGGAATCAAATGTTTGTTGCTACATAGTTCATTATGAAGTGTGTCACCCCACACTAATGTGATTCGCTTGAGTGGGAACCTCAGTCCCTTGTGTTGCTTGTGTGAGCCAAGCTATTTAGTAGCTGTGTTAGGAAATGCTGGTGCACCCACTTGGGTAGAATCAGTGCCTGAGATAAACTGACAACAGCTAAAGCAAAGACAGCATTGAAATCAGTGCAAAGAGGTCTTCACAAAACTTTAGTTCAGATGCCTTAATTTCGTAGTGGACAGAAGGATTGGTCTTCACCAGAGGTCTTTATCTTTGGAGAAGCCTTCTTCTGGCTGACTACTTAGGAAGTTTTACGGCAATTTTGTACATACTATCCCTCTACTCTGCCCCCTTCCCAAGGGACTCTAATTTAGGGTTTTTTTTCTCCACCTCCCCAAGATTTTGAGAGGAACAGGAAAACGATTTTTGAACAAGTCTCATAATTTACTATTCTGCCTATTTTTATGGATGGGTTAAACCAGCTAATCTGCACAGCATGAAAGCCTGAATGTTTGTGGAAAGGTAGAAGAAAGTCTCTTAATCTCCTGGTCTGCCTAAGTAGACAGTGATCCACCCACCCATGTGTTACGCTGGTCTGTATGTTTTCAAATAGCCCCCAGTCGTGCCATTGTTTTTTTGGAACTTTTTGGTGGAACTTACGAACTTTGCATTCTTCTCAAGATATTGTAATTAAATAATACTCTGTAGTTGTAGGTGAAAAAATGCTCTTCTGACAGTGTGCCCTAGAATTTTAGTAAGCCTTATGAGGACTTACTGGAAACAGTGTAAGCACTCTACCCTTTTCTTCCTGTAGGATGTTGTACCTCAAGCCTTGCTGGATCAGTATTTATCAATGACTGATCCCTCTCGCGCACAAACGGTTGATAACGAGATTGCCAAACACTGTGCCTACAGCCTGCCAGGTGTGGCACTTACATTAGGCAGGCAGAATTGGCACTGTTTGAAAGATACCTATGAGATGCTGGCATCTGACATGCAGGTAAGCTCAAGAAGCTCTGACAGTGATTGATGTGAATTTCTATGGTGTGACCATGAATAATCTGAGCTTCTGTGATGATCTGTTTCCTTTACTGGATGTTTGGTTGCTCTGCTTTTTACATAGAGCTTTCCATTGCTGATATTAGTTATTAGTATAATGAATGAAAGTTGTAACAGTTGGCCCAGAGGAAGCTGTGTGTGGTGCTCAGGTAGTAAAGAAGTGGTGCAGTTTGGGAGGTTAGATCTTCAGCAAGAATGTGAGGAGGGATCTCTGATTTCCTCTGCTTGCTTGAGGTCTTACGGCAGTGCTTGGGATTCTCAAAGGTATGAGAATTTGGGCTGTGCTGCTGTGCGTGTACAGACATGTGCCCCTGCTGGCGTGTCTGGAGCTCGGTGAGTCAGCCTCACACCAGGCCTCTTGGTGGCCTTTTGGGGCTACATCCAGTTAAGTCATAAGGGAATAACATCACTATCACTATGCAGCATTGCTCTTTTTAAAAACAAACACTGGAAATAGCAGCGTTTTCCTTCTTGAAAGGTGGCTTCATGCATTTTGCTGTTGGTTTACAGTTTCTCAGCCCTCCCTGGTTTCCGTTTTTGGAGATACTGATTTTTTTTTAAACATTCTCGGACTGTTTCACCTCTCTTTAACTTGTTGCTCACTATGTCAGAGCAGCAGATCTCAGTTGATGTTGCAGCCCTCAAGTTAAAATGGAGCTGCAACATCAACAAAAATGATTTGTTTGTTTATTTTCCAGTGGAAGGTTCGGCGGACACTAGCATTTTCTATACATGAACTTGCAGTCATCCTTGGAGACCAGCTTACAGCTGGAGATCTAGTTCCTGTCTTCAATGGCTTTTTAAAAGATCTAGATGAAGTGAGGATAGGTGTGCTTAAACACCTGCATGACTTCCTGAAGGTACATATGCATTCAATTCCGGTCAAGTGCAGTTATGTATTTTGCTTCATTTCTTCCTGTGTACTTGCTTTTTGACGTAACACTGGTTTAACTCTTTGGGGGAATCCATACAGATGTCTGTTAACTAATAGAGTACGTTTTGCCAGAGTTCTGGGTTGCTGATAGGCTCTTTTCTCTGAAGAGCCTGGTTTGGGAATGTTTATTCAATGAATAATGTAGGTGCCAGTGGATAATACTAAGTTTTTTGGTGGTCTAACCTCTCTATGCCTCTTACTTTTCAGATTTCTTTCGGACTTTCTCTGTAACTGCCTCAATTTGTTTTTGAGCTGATGCTCTCAAAACCTTCAAAAGCAACGCTTTTCTGCCTACCCTTTGTTTACCCTTTGTTTCCTAGAGTAAAAGAAGAAACTAGATCAGAGTTTGTTTTCAGTTTGCCCCATGTGATTTTAGACTTAAGCATGATAGGATTTACCCTACTAAAGATTTTTTTTTTCTCAATAAAAGCAAGTGTTTTGTTAATTGTATTTTAAAACTCTTACTCTATCTGCTGCTTGTAGCTTACATTTCTTTATGTAAGTTTATATTTACTGTTACAGCTTCTTCATCTTGACAAAAGACGAGAATATCTTTATCAGCTGCAGGAATTCCTAGTGACTGATAACAGCAGGAACTGGCGTTTCCGTGCTGAGCTGGCTGAGTAAGTAGGTTTTCTGATGCTTATTTTTATTCTTACAGATCTTTAAAAATGTTAAAATCACAGAATAGGTATTTTACAGTAACATTCTTTGTTTCACTTTTAATTAGTGGATGGTCCGTATCCTCCTCTGTGTATCTCCCTTCCTTAAAAATTCACCATACTTGTATATCACTTACAGTAGTTGGAAATTGAATGTCTCTTTCCATCACCATATGTTGAGAGCATTACCCTTCCATAAAACAGAAGCTGCCGAAAGGGAAGACAACATCTGGTTGCTTTTAAAGTCAGTAGAAGTGTTCTAGCAGTTAGACTTCAAGTTGCTGTATTTGAGGAGCAGACTGAATTCATGATCACGAAACACAGGAGATGTAGATCTTGAGGGGGGAGTAAGGAAAGTGAGTAGCACTTAGGCTTTTTCATGGAACTGGTAGGCGGGCTCCTATGGGAGGCAGCTTTTAAGGGTCAAGTCGCTCAGGAAAGCTAGCAGAGGAAGTGGCTTATGAAATTCAACAAGGGACAGATGCCAAGTCCTGCATGTGGGAAGAAAGAGCCTCTGACAGTGAGACAGACTGAGGACTAGCTGCCCTGGGAGCAGCTCTGGTGAGCCAAACATGAGCCAGCAGTGTGTCCTGGCAGCACAATCTTGGCCTATATCAACAGGAGCACAATCAGCATATTGAGGGAACAGATTAGCCCCTTCTAGTCAGCACTCATGTGGAGTAATGCGTCTGTACCAATACAGGAAAGTGCTGATACACTGGAACAGGCTCAGCAGAAGGCCACCAAGATGATCAAAGCTGCAGCACTTAACCTGTGAGGAGATTCTATGTGACAAAGCCTTCTCTACCTGGGGTGCTGAAAGAGGCATACAGTAGTGGCTAATTACAGTGCATCTTTTGAGATTAATTTTGAGTTACCTCAAAACTGATCTTGATATCATGATGAGTTTGCTATGTTTAAGTGTAGTTTCGATTTAGTAACTACAAATCACTTAGCTGTTACTGCTGATACAGAAACCTTCGTTTGGCTGCTTGTAATATGTCTTGCTGCTTCTTTTGATGTACTTTCTACTGTTCATGACATACTAATTTCTGCAACCTGCTGAAATCTTAACTCATTACAAGTTGAAAACTGATAATTTCTCTATTTTCCAGTATACTCTGAAGTAGAGGGATTTTACTGATTTGATAAATTGGTGTACTTAAGTGACCATGTTCCCTTGTCTCTCCCCATTTTTCATTCTTTGAGCTCATGTAGCATTTTGCCATTATTGTGAATAAGTTGTAATCTAAAATTTGCAAGTGACCAGTAGTCAAACAGCTGGCATTAAAAACCAGAAGATCTTACTTCTCAGTAACTTTATTATGTCCACATTGCATATTTGGCAAGTGTCGTCTTATAAATGATCAAAAGTAATAGTTAAAGCTACTTTATTTCTTATTATAACATGCTCTGGTTCTTCTTTCATCTTGTAGGCAACTGATCTTGCTTCTAGATCTGTACAGTGCGAGAGACATTTATGACTACTTGCGACCTATCGCTTTCAGCCTCTGTGCAGACAAAGTGTCTTCTGTCCGTTGGATTTCTTACAAGCTGGTAAAGCAGTCTAAGTAAATTCAGGATTTCATCCTTCTTCTGATAGTTGGTCAGAAGAAATCTTTATATTTTTTTTTTCTTATTCTTTCTTCAAGGTTAGTGAAATGGTAAAAAAGCTGTACATGGCCTCAACGTCGACCTTCGTGGTAGACCTCATGAATGAACTTGTTGAAAAGTTCTGTAGATGCCGCAAATGGTCTGGTCGGCAAACTTTTGTCTTTATTTGCCAGGTGAAATGTCTTTTTTGATCATCCTTTTTGGTTTTGGGGTGAGGGGCTGTGGTGGTGATGGTAAGAATTAAGGAGGGGAGAGCAGCTGGAACTCTTCAGCTTTCTGTTGATGCTATTTTCTTTTCTTACTTGGTTTCCAAGGGAATAGGTTTCATGGCTGCTTTCTTCAGTGTTGCTCCGTAGATGCTTGAATGCATCTTTAGCTGAGCACATTAACACCAGGTTGTTAAATCTGAATATTAAACAAAAGCATAGCAAAACAGTCCTGGAGTCGGGAGGCTGTTTTGTTACTCAGCATGAAGTGAGATTTTTATAATATGCCTACCATTTTTTTGGGGTTACCCTTTAAAAATCAATCACCAAGACTTGCCTATAGCTCCTTAGCCAGGTAGCACAGCTTGGTCAAAACCAACATTTTCTCAGCGAAATAAGCAGAAAAGTTGGTATTAGCTGGTGTCCCAAGGAAATGACCAAGAAATGGTCAAATTTGAAGGCTGGAGCAGAGGTGCAGACTGGGAGGCGATATGGCTGTTGCCCAAATGGAACAGTTCTCTTTAAGTATTTGGAGATATGTTAGCTTTGAGCTTAGAGAAGTATGTTTGCTGCAGCAGATGTTTATTAAGGTGCAGCATTCTTATCTTGATACAGTACTTCATTAGAAAAAAGACTAAATCAATCTTGAAAAATACTGATAAGTTTTTTTACTTGCTTGTTTTCAAATGATACAGTGACTGAATAAAACAGTAGAAATAAGGAAGTTGCCAGGCTTCATACAAAGTAAAATGAGCTTCCAACTGAGCCTGAATTTCTTCAACCCTAACTTGCTTTATTTTATATGACTTTGTGCTAGAAAGTATCGTACCATATTTTAAAACTTTGTGGATACTACCTACTGTATTTGTGCTGTAAAGGTAATGTTAGCTCTGCTTGTGTGTTGGGATTTTATGTGCTGAAATGTAAGGAAATTGCTTCTGTCTTCTTGCCAGACTATCAGTGAAGATGACTGCCTGCCCATGGACCAGTTTGCTGTGCATCTGTTGCCACACTTACTACACTTGGCATCTGACAGGGTTCCAAATGTTCGAGTTCTGCTTGCAAAAACGCTAAAGCAAACCCTTTTAGAGAAAGGTTAGTGGCTGAAAGACTTGTAGTGGGCTGACAGGGTATATTTTTTGTTTCTCCTGTTTTCTGTAGTCAGCAGGGAAAGGAGAATCAACATCACATGTGGGTCACTCCTTGCTTTTACAGTCTTCTTCGTGTGGGATGTTAACTTGGCTGAGATAAAGCCATGAACCATGTTATAATATCAGAGCCACTTTTGTGTAATGCTGAGGAAATACGAGTTCTTGCTCATACACCAGCTTCTTCTTTTGGTGCCATTTCCGCTCAATTAGCTGGTTTGTAGAAATGTCATCAGGGCATAGAAAGCACAAATGAACATCTAGTAATTGTGAAGTTGTTGAGCAGTGCCTTTTATTTGGCTAATAAAAATATTCTGTTGATGTTCTGTGTTACAAGAATAAGAAAGAAAAATTCCTTCTGTACAAACTCACCGTGTGTTTTCTCACTGGGGGAGAAGAGATGGCTGCTGTTCGCTTTCATATTTTATGGTAGCAGTGGGAAGAAAGTTCCTCTGGAGTCTTTTCAAGGAAATTAGACATGCAACTTTCAAACTGCAGACTTTGCTTAGAAAAGCATCCCCAGTGCATAGTAGATGCCAGAAGAGTCAGCAGTGCTCGGAGTCCAAAACACTGTTAGGGAATATAACATTAGAAATACTACTCTATTTTGCAAAGTGGCAGAGCATCCACACTTGGAATACTTCATCCACTTCTGGTCACTTTCTTTCTCAGAACCATACACTGGCCTGAGGACTGCTGTTCCTAGTGTAGGAAGTGTGAAGGAAAATGCCAACAGAGAGAACTATTGCTAGCTGCCTTGTGCGTGCTGGAGACTCTGAGTAACCATATGTAGACAGTTAAGATGGATTAGCTGATGTGCAGTAATTTATCCTCTGTTAACTGTGCCAAGGCTGTCACTGTTTTTCCTGTTACCATGTAGTATTAGTATTTTTGTTGTTGTCCTTGTTACTGATGTGTTCGCCACCTGGGTGGTACACCTCCATTCTGCATTACCACTATGTAAGCTTATAATACAGGTAGTCCCTGCCTCATAGAGATGATGTGTGTATGATTAGGAATGGTGGATAGATTAGGAAATGCAGGTTTAAAAACCAAGTCTAGAAGTTTTTAAATCCGCAGATCTAAACTGCTGCTCCTGTGAGCTGTTTGTTGTTACGCTGCTTTTATGCAACTTGCATGGTTCGTGAAAACTGTCAGGTGTTGGAACTTCTTCCACTCTTGTTTCATGTTATCTTAATTTTATTGTTTGATAATTATTTAGCAAGTCTGCCAGTGAAATGGCATGGCCGTGGATTTGTAATACCTTCCTTTTGTCACAGATATAAGCATACTCCTGAGACTCTTGTAGGCTTTTTACTCTTTGTTTTTGACCGTGGAGTCTGTCACACTTACTTTTACATTGAAGGACCGTAGAACTCCTGTATTCTAAAAGCACTGTTACAGCAACTGTGCTCTGAAATATGGAATGATATGTTTTTTTTCAGCTGAATTCCTAGGTATGCTCTGAAGTGTGATGTGTGCCTGCTCAGATACTGCAGTTTGACTAAACGTGTGCACTGCCTCCTGGGATTTTGAATCTTATGACAGTACACTCAGGTTTGCGTTGAAGTCTCTGCTGCCTTTTCCTCCTTTAAGTCTTGTGCATTTCTTTTACAGAGTATTTTCTAAATTCTGCCAACTCTCACCAAGAAGCTGTGGAACAAACAATAATGGCTCTTCAAATGGATGATGACAGTGATGTCAAGTATTTTGCAAGTATACACCCTGCCAGTACCAAAATCGCAGACGATGCCATGAGCACTGCTTCATCGACTTACTAAAAAGTTCTGAATGTTGCTATAATTAAAAATTTTTTAAACAAAGTATCCTCAAATGCTTCTGAAATGGTTGATCTGTGACAGCCTCTTTGGAAGGAGAGATTTCTTGCCAGACATAACAGGTGGATGTTATCTAAACCTGATACCAGGGATTTCAAGTCAAGGAAAAGTAAACCTGTATCAGCTTGACTTTAGAAAAACACTGCTCAGAGGATTATTTTTGCCACCGAAGCCTTAAATCTTCTGTCTTCCTGAACAAATGAAACTTGAATTGGCAGATCATTTTCAGTGTAGAAAGGATGTGATTTCCAGAGACCTGCATTGTTTCTCCTGAGGAGTTAACTTAGCAAGTATTTTCTGTAGCAACTGATAGATGAAATGGCCAGAAAGGCAAATTTATACCGGGATGTAAGACCTCCAGTATTAGTGCTAAAAAGTTTTTATCATTCAAGGACTTGATTTGTATGCAGCTGAGCACACCCTTAAGCAGGAATAGCTTTGATGTTTGTAAATGGGGAAAAGTAGGAATTTGGATTTCTCTTAAGGGCTCAGTGCTAACACTAAACTAGTATTTGATTTTAATCCTTAAATGCAGCATATTGCTGTACTCGTTAGCAGAAAACTTTGCTGAGTACCTGTGTCCTAATTATTTTCATGCTGGTCATGACCTAAAGGAAATTTATTAGCACATGTACTTTAAGTCAGGTATTTTTAACTTGATCATGATCGGCTCCGAGGTGCAACCTTTTTCTTCATATACTGTACATATCTGAGAGCCTCCTTGGAGTGCTGCAGTCTTTAATCATGTTGTTTAAAGCTGTTGTGATACAAGTTGTTCTCTACTTGTCCAAATAAAATTTATTAATAAGATTGAAAGCAATCTTGTGACCTTTTTAAGACATTAAAAGAATAAGTTTGAACTTTAAGTGGCTTATTTTTTTTCCTACTTTACACTTCGATGGCTGTTGTAGGGTGAAGAGGTTTGCTTCTTGCTTGTGAGGAATATTGCATTTTGAGATGGAATATCCTACAGCACAACTGTACTTTGGCTGTGTAATTGAGGTTTTGCTAGATTCTGTTTTGAGCGTCCCTGTTGTGCTTGGGTACCTGTCACTGCAGCGTGATGTGACATCTTTGCTGAAGTCAGTGTGAATATTCACCTCAGTCTGGATTTTGTGAGCTCAAACTGCCCTTAGTCTGTCCTCAGTCTCCCTGACCCTTTCCTGTCATTTAAAATGACTGATAGAGTATCTCCTTCTGTGTCTTCCAGGGGCAACTTGCTTAAGTCACCCTTCCTCCAGCCTGCTGAAGCTGAAGTGCATGAGGCTTATTTTCCTGTGGAGGTAGAAATGGCTGTGGCAGCTTGTCTTTGATGTACATTAGCAGAATGCTTTCATTTATCAGTCAGGTGCCTGGTACCCAGGCAGGTGTGCCTTTCCCCTGTGTTCTTGGGAAAACCTTCTTGTGGAGTTTCTTCTCAAGTAAACTCCAGTTGCTGTTTACTCCCCGGATGCCTGCTTTTCTACTCCCTAACGCCTGCAGGTAGTTAAGATACAGTCATCTCTCTCTGCCTTGAAACTTGGTGCATTTTGGTTTTTGCAGGGTTTGTTTAATTTTTGCTGTTTTTTTAGCGTTGGGGTTTGGTTTTTTGGTTGCTTTGGTTTTGGTGATTGGGGTTGTTTGGGTTTTTTTAAGGTTTTTCCTTTGCTTGCCCCTTTTCAAAATCTGCTTTAAATTTGAAAAGGCAACTGTACACTCAGGTCATGAGTTTCTGTAGTGTAGGTGATGGTGTAGGTAATATTCTCATCAAGTTCCTCTTGTTGTCTGGTAAGTGTTCAGAAACCACACACGAGTCCCCAGAGGACGGCAGTGTGACAGTGCTCTGTCTGGTGACAGCAGGTCATCAGAAAGCCATGAGTTTTCGGGCAGGAGGATTTCTGGGCGCTCTCTGGTGCCGTATGGAGAACAGCTAAACATCGCTAGTCCTCTCCCAGGTCAGGTGATTCCCATTTTGGAAATACATATTGAAATCCAGTTGATTTCTGTGTTTTGCTCAGGGCACATAAATCCCTTGGTCTGTGCTTTGCCTCAGTGTAATGACAGTTGAATTGTATTTGGGTCATGTGTGTGATTTGTGAGGTGAATGGGATCAGCTCTTTGCTCAGATCAGAGTATGCTTCAGGTTATTTTCTAGCTGCGAATAGAGTGTAGTATTCACTGGAGGAGTACTGGGACTTAAAAAGAAATCCTTGTGTTTGGTGTCCACAATGAACATGTTCCAGCCTAATTTCATTACTGTGCTAACTTAGTGTTCCACTAGTCCAGTAAAAGGAAGCATTATATCTGATCCCTTTAAGCATTTTGTAGTTATTGAATGATAAGGCATCTCTAAGGAAAAATGAGACAGATTTTCCGCATGCTTTATTTCTCTTTTCTTTGTCTTCAGTACTGATGCAGGCCTGTGAATTTGAGGGAATTGGGGGCTTTTCCTAAGAAAGACTTGACTGTTTTCAGGTGCAGAGGGCCTCAATTCTGCTGGCATGTAACAAATTAAGATCATCTTCAGAGAAATAGCTGGCTTGCTCCTTTTTTCTCCATGTGTCATGGAGCTGCCTGCCTCTTTTCTGCTTCATTTGGTGATTCGCAAGAACTGAGAGGGAAGGAAAGACTCACTTTATTCTTGGTGTTGCCTGAGAGCATTTGATCTGCAGCCCGAAGGATGTGGTCTCTGTTGCTGAGCTGACAGGATATTATCTCATGCCAGCAGTGTTAGTGATGTCAGTAAGTCAAGCTTTGAGTTGTCCCTGAGGATATGGGGTTTGGGGAAATGTGCATCTTGGTTCTGAGTGGTGAAAAGAGGAACTGTTCTTTAATGTGGGACAGCAACCGGGAGTGCTGCCAAAGATGCTGGTGAATCGCTGCGTGTGTGTCTCCTGAAGAAAGATTTGAGCTTTGTATCTTAATTCATTTCTCTTCCAGTCTGGATTTCTTGAGGAGAAAGTGGCTCCCGAACCCTCATCTGTTGATCCAGTTTCTCAAAAGCAGTAGTATCATAGCTCCATCCCCACCGCCTTGGTAGAACACCAGATTAGCCCTTCACAAGCAATTTTTGTTGTTTTCCATTTAATCTCTTGGCTCATTCCTGTTGGAGCTTCTTCATGGGAAATCCCTGTGTTCCCATGTCATGGTTACACACTGTCTGCCTTTCTCCCACTTGCTGGTGTTCACAGCAGGTTCTCTGTTTTCAGTTGTTGCTCCCAGAGCCATGTCAGGAATTAGGGCCGTTTCCTCACCATGCTTTTATGTAGATTCCATGCCCATAGAACTGGAAAACGTCTGGAGCCCTCCAGAGGGCGGTTTGTTTTTAGCCAAGATACAACTGATGCTTGGAAATCAGTTTTTGCTGTTTTGAATGTCCCAGATAGCTGTTGCACAAATTCCTGGCCCTGTGAACAAGATCCTAGGTTCGTTGGGACTGTAGAACAGCAGCTGTTTTCAGCCTAGCTGCAATAAATGCCTGCAGGGGCTTGGCAACCTTTCAGTGCAGGTGTAGGTCTGACTGTGATGGTTTTCATGCTCTGTCAATGGATCATGCCCCTCAGTTGTTGGTGTTTGTCTGCTTTGCCCGGTCAGGGTTCAGAGCTGGGTGATTTGAACTGGCAGTGAGTGGGCAGATAGGGGGGAATGGTGAAGCTTCTCCTGTGGCTCAGGCACACTCTTACACTTAGATTCAGTCCCTTCCTGTTGCAAGGTCTCCTTGTGTTCCCTTGTCCTTCGGTGTGGAAACGGGTGCAGTGCTCATGTTTTCTGACCTAATTTCAGCTGGGGACCTCTCTGTCTTGGTTGGGAGGGAAGAGACAGGCAGATGGACAAAACCTGGTTCTGTATGCTGCTTGTTCTCTCCTGTCAGTTCTCCCCTTTCTTGTCTTCCTGTCTGCTGGCATTTGGACAACGTGGGAAGAACATTTTAAGTGATTGATCTTGTCTTTATATGTGGAGTTAGGACATACTAATAGACCGCCTTAAGAATACAAGACTGATAGGAAAGCTCATTTAAATTAGGTACAATGATTCTCTCTACCAAGTGCTTTCAGGCTTTTAGTTCTACTTCACTTTTTACTTAGATGAGGAAAATAAAGAGCCCAGGGTACTGGGATTGTGTTAGGGTTCTTGCTGTGGAGGTTGGACCATTAAAATGCACTGGGACTCAGCAGGGACAGGTAAACAGATGTTCAGACATCGCACAGCCCTCTGATCAGGTCTGCTGGAAATCCCGTGACCCATTTGCAGAGGTGTAGTAATGTTTCTGCAGGGGAAGTGTTTTCAAAGGATGACCCACCCACCCACAGGTACTTTTGGTTGAGGACTGGAAAGCGATGGTACTGCACACACTTCTCTGCATGTGTTTCAACAAGGCTGCTGAGAGGAGGAGGGGGGGCACTGTTAGAACATCAAAAGAAATGACAGTTACTTTTAGTCAATCCAGGTTTCCTGTGTAAGAACCAGACTTGGTTTGAGTAAGCTGACAACAAAGGCTCAAACGGGGCTGGGGCCACTTCCCTTGCAATGCTCATTTATTTCATAGTAGCTCAGGCTTGGCTAGTGGGGCTGCGCCTCGTCTCCCTGCAACAGGGCTGACTGCCAGCCATTCTCTGGTATGTTTAGAGGACACTGTAGAGAACTTGCGCTGTTGGATATAAGCTGTATTTGGTCTGGATGAGGCATTTTTCGGGCTGCAGATGGACTGTGAGTCAGAGGTACGCGCTGAAAAGTGAGAACTGACAGATTAAGCTTGATCAGACCTCGTTTTGACAAGAGATGCAGGGTGATACTTTAATATTAATTTGGTTTTAATTACCTAGGGGGCACAGAGGTAAAAACGAATCCCTGCAGCACTAGTACTGGAATTAGTGAGTGGAGGTGGGAGCTTTCTGTTCAGCGGTCCTGCAGCTTCCTCCTAAAGGATGATGGACTGGGCTGTGCAGCAGTGCTTTCAGAGCACCTCGCCATTGGGGAAGAAACCTACAATTGTATCAGAACAGGTGGCTTCTGCTTCCATGAGCCCGTGCTGGAACCCTGATGAGGGCACTGCATAGCCCTGAATGGCTGGAATCCTGCAAGGTGCTGGGCACAAGGTGATGTTATTAGGCTTGTGGTAGGGATGTGATCTGAGGGGAGTACTGCTTGGTTGTTTTTTAACTTATCTTCCTTTCAGTAACTAAACCGAACACCTTCATCTCTTTTCATTCAGGTAGCAACGGTTCACTTCAGGCTGTTATTTTTTCAGAGTAGAGACTTCATTGGGAAGAACAAAACCCTGCTTGTAATGCAAGGTGTGTGAAGCTGCAGTGCAATAGAATAGTGTAAGTTCTAGTTCGATGCAAGTAACTGGCTGCTGTGTACTGATTCATACTGGTAGTGTACTTCCAGTGACTTACACCATGCTGACTCCTTTGGGTTTCAGACAGACCGACCATGCTTGTGTTGAAAAAGGTAAGTGTGGGGTTCTCCCCTGCCCCATCAGCCCCCCGACTTCGTTGAACTACTGCTCTGTGGTGGAAGCACTTGGTCGTCAAGAGGAAAGCAGATGTGCCACCATCAGATTGTTGCCTAAGTCCAAAACACTAGCAATAATGTTGCAGGGCTGGTGCTTCCTCACTCCAGTAAGAGTAGGTCTGTCTGCTGTTTCAGCCAAAGGATCTGACGGAGGTTCTGTTGTTGTATTCAGCAAGTGCATGCTGTACACTGTTGAGAAGAGTCTTACTTTACAGTTTAAATGATACTTGCTAACTCTGAGTTAGTTAAATGAGTTATTCAAGGCATGCATGGACTCTGTGGAGGTGGCCTGTGGAGCAGGCATCGCTGGTGCCGTGGGAGGGGAGGTGCAGCCCACAGAGGTCAGTGCAAGGCTCTTGGCATTGGTATGTCACATTATAAAGTGATCTGAGGAGCATGTTCAGATTATTGTGTTGCAGTTACTTTCCACTTCATTTGAAATGAGCTTTGGCTTTTTTGGCTGGGTATTTGTAGCTGCTGTCTTTGAAATCACTGCTGCTAGTGTGGCTTTCCCACAAGCCCTGTGAGCACTGGTTCCCTCCTGAATGCTGCTGTTACGGGACTTGGGGCAGTCAGTCCCCTTTGGGGAGCTCATAAAGCAGGAAAAACAACCCCCTGCCACAAGTAGGCAATGGCCCCTCGTGCTAGTCTGGTTTTGGGCAGGGCTCTGGGGCTGCGGCTCCCTGGGCCCCTGTTGAGCTTCAGCAAGACATGGTGGTGTGTAACCAGTGTTGATTTGCATTTTGGGTTTTAACTGCAGGCTTTTCAGGAGTTTTATCAATAACTGTGTCACTGGATGTATCACTGAAAGAGCATGACAGAAAACGTCAAAGAAACATCATTCAGGGGTTTTGAAAATTAATTTCTGGTTACGGTTGCTGTATTGCCGCAGGAGCAACAATCCCACCTCTATTTGAGACTCCAAGGGGAACACTTTGAGTGCAATGCAAGGCTGCAGGAGAAAGAACCGTGGTCATGTGTAAGAAGTTATGGTGTGAACAGACAGGATGGGGTTTACCTCCACCACTGAAACCTCACGTAGTAACAGAGAAGCGAAGTCTTAAAATCTTGAATTTGATCAAATTAAACTCTACCTTCAGCTGAGTTGTGGAAGCTCCCTATGACATTGAGTTGCAGTGTTCTCTCAGAGGGAGGCTATTAGAAAGCTTGAATTCATTTCAACCTCTCTGCTGCAGGTAGCTACCTAAGAAGCGTAACTACCATGTGCAGTACGAAGCAGATAAATTGGAAACTACTTTCAAATAGCTGTTGATTTTATTTGCTTGATAAATACAATCCTAGCAAAATAAAAGTTAACCGATATTAAGAGATTTGTCTGAACATTAGAAAACCCCATGACAATTCAATAGGATTTAGTGTGAGTTAAACCAAAAAGTTTAAATATTGCCAGCAAATATAAAATGTATGTAACGAAGGAAAGGGAGGATGCTTTAGTTTACATTTGTCACCCGACCACATTTTCTGTGTTTATAAACTTCTTTTTTCCCCAAATTTTAAAAAAATACTATGCTGTTTTCTATAACATATCAAAGTATTATTTGTACAAAATCAAATCATGGCCAATGATTCACAACAGTGCAATAGAGAAGGAATACAACCCCATCCAACAGGTGCTGAAAATAAATATCCAGGTTAGAAAATACGATCGCCTCTACGCACGCTGGGTTGTTCGCTGTCTGCAGGTGGAGTCATGTGAGTGTATCTGAAACGTCAATGCATTGAAAGGCCCCTGAATGCCAGCGTGGATGGGCAGAAGCTGCCAAGCTGCTGGGGGCTGGGTTTTAAATAACTACCAGAAGAGGCTGTTGCTGAACCCCGTGTGCCTCCCAAGGCACTGCTTGTGCTTCGGGCTTATTTGGAACCTTTAAAATGGATGAAGAAAACACTCTTGACTGGATGGCAGCAGTGTGAGCACAACCCGTACAGAACAGGTACGAGGATGGTGGTTTACAGATGAGTAAATGGGTTACCTACATGGCTAAGAGACACGAACAGCTCTTGATGAACGTTTCCATCATACAGGGACATAAATAACATCTCTCAAGTCTTTACATTTATTCAGTACATCTCAGAACAAAAATGAAGCCTAAGGGCATGTTGGGTTAACACGATACCCCACAGTCTCCCAAGTTTTCAGCCAACCCAGAATAAATTTAAAGCTCCCTTGTACAGCATCTGCATCAGAAAGGTATCAAAGGCACAAGCAAGAAGTGACTAGGTTAATAAGCAGAAGTAATGGTGAATGAGGATGAAGAGAGTCACAAGGCAAATAATGAGTAAGTGGGGGTGGGGGGTGGTTTTATTTACTGAAGATAAGATCTTCCAATTCTGCTCCAGTGAAGGTAAAGAATGATTTTGGTTTAAAATAAAACTGTTACTGGATTGTTTTAAATCACCTGAAGGAAACAGTCTCAAAATAATCTGATACTAACTGCAAAACTCTTCTGGCCTCTCCAAACTCACCTGAGTCTGATGAGTAGAAGCCACAAGTGTTAGAGACAGAAGTCTCCAGGGGTTAAAAGGAAGGTTTCTTTACAGAATGTACACAGCCAGCAATGCTCATTTGTGCAGTTTGACTCAAATTACAGTAATTTGCACAGTTCAGTTGGTTTCACACATATCCAAGGAGCCTGATCAAATCGGAGTTTCTTTCCTGTCTTTGCTTGGCGATGGCTTCACTTGCTGCTCCTTGCTTGCTTTTGGCTGCTCTTTGGCTGCTTTTGTCTCCAGGACTCCGTCTCTCTGCTGCTGTTGGGAAACAACCCCACGTTTTTCGGGGTCTTCTTCCTCCTGCACCTGCTGCTCTGACTTGGCTCGCTGCAGTAGCCGGAGCTGCACTCGCAGTTCTATGATGGCCTCTCGCTCCTCGTGAATCGCCTGGTTCAGGTGATTGTTCTTTATCTTTAAGCAAAGAAAACAAATGTCAGTGCTCCTTCTGGCAGAGGCAGGCTGCAGCTAAGGAGGCATGCAGCAGTGCACTAGGGAGCTATGCTGTTATCCCAGATGGCAATGTGGACTTGCACACAACAGAGCACATGGGTGTTTGTTATGCCCAGGGACAACTGATGCCAAACTACAAGTCTGCACATGTGCAAGTATCTCTGCGCAGACTAAATCCAATAACCAGAAGGGGAAGAGTGCCAAGGAATACCAAGACTCCAGTCTTACCTCTAGTTCCTCGTTCTGTCTCTGCAGATCCTCCAAGATGACCTGCAGTTCCTCCTCATCCTCACTCTCACTTTCACTCTCGGACGAATACTCCTCGGTTTCACTTCGGCCATGCTGCTGGCGACTGAAAGATCAATGACAAACTGATTCAAACACCTCCTCAAGGCTGCCAGAACCGCAGCAGCGTAAAAGGGTTAACTTGGATCCACTGAATGATCTGCAACGGTTTTGAAAACCAAATCAGAATTTCCTTTCAAAGCTTAATTTAATAATGCAATGATGGCCAGAGAGGATTTTTTTTTTTAAGAGCACAGGATCTGGTTTCCTTTAGATCATAACTCCATTGTTACACTAATGGAAAATATCCTGAAAGGCCCAAAGTTGCTGAGACTGCAATACAAAGAGATGCTTTTCAAATGTGATGTTCACAGGGTGAGCTTTTAGGTGTGGTTGAGAGTACTGTTTCAGCAGAGCACAAGCGGCGCAGGAGCTCTGATGTGGGCAGTCCCCCTCTTACCTTTGTATTTCACCTATTTCAGCTCGAAGGCGATCTATTTCTTCCTTCTCCGAGGCAATCTGTCTCCGCAGGAACTGCTCCATGGCCAGCAGTTCTTCCTGTTCTGTTAAAATCTCGTTCTCCTGTAATGATCGATTAGTTCAGTAGGACCTAGACTTTATTTTCTGCAGGAACATCTGGTAAGTGATGGTGCTATTCTCTGACAGACTTTCAGCAGGAGTGCTCTGAACTCTGACTCATCAAGATCTCAAAGCAAATGCAAGTTGAAAACCAATCATGTCTCTTCTGAATCCTCACGATGACTGTTGCACTGAACAGCAGTGGAGATGATGCACCAAGTTCTGGCATGTTTGGCTGCCGATTTCCTTAAATCACAGGGGAAAGCTCTGGCTAGCCAGTAAAATAACTAGAAAACCCAAATTACAAAATATACCTTTGAAGGTGAATCTAAGGAGGTAACTATAGCAGAGAGAAGATCAAAGCTACTGAGGGAAGCAAAGGAAAGCAAAAAGAGGCAGAAGAGTTGCTTTACTTTGATCAGCAGGGAAGTAGTTAATGGTATTAAAACAGGTCAGATTTAGAAGGGCTCTCTAAGTACTTCAACAACAGAGGCTACCTTTGGTGGTGGTGGTTGCTGCTGCACAGTGTCTCCTTTCTGCTGTTAACAGGTCTCAGCTTTGGGTTCACTCCTGCAGTCACCATTCCTTCCCTGCTTTACTTACCATTAAAACAAAGCCTTGTCTTTTAATAGAGAGACCCCTTTAAGCCCTCCATTTCCCATCACATAGGAACAAAAGGGTGTTTAGTATTTTTTATGAGAGATGGAGTAAGAAAATACCAGCAAACAAGCAGGTAAGTGCTGACCACCTACCTGTGCAAGCAGAATATTTATCACTTCTTCGTTCTCATTCATTTCTTCTTTGGAGACATCCTCCTTTGAAAGGCTAGCAATTTCTTGTGCAATCTTTGTCTCACACTCCTGCCAGAGAAAGAGAACAACTTTTCAAAGGACAGCTTCCCCAGCCACTCTACTGTAAAAATAGATTTTCTGGAACATATTATTTACTTTCCAAATACGGAATCGCTCCAGCTGTGCAGGAGGGTGGAGATGTTGCTGCCCCGAGGGAGAGACAGCTAACCAGAAAACACAACTGCCCATCAGCCATGTAAAATGGCAATGAGAAATCTGCAGTAAAAGGACTGAAATGTGGTCTAACTGTCGCAAATCAGGGATCCACAATTTAGATGTTGGCCAATAAACAGAAGTTACCCACCTGTCTCTTAGCTTCCCTTAGTTTTCTCTTCAGAGCTGTTAAAATTCTCTGCACCTCCCAGAGTCTCTCTTCTTTGGATAAGTCTTTTATCCCTGCCTGCAAGTCTCTGTGTAAACAGTTCAGTAGGAACTCCTAGAAATATTGCAAGGAAATCAGTGTCTTTGATGTATCATAGCAGGGCAGGCTAAAAAGAAACAATCTTTCTGGCTTCATGGCAACAGGCTTGGGATTCTGGTTTTCAAAGCTCAACACGTCACCTAACGAGTTAACATACATTCAGTACATGATCTAGAACTAGGTGAAGAGCAATATTAAAGAAATCAAACTTTTTAACATGGCCTTCTGACCTTTAGAGGAAAAGACCTTAAGATCATCTAGTTCCAGGAGCAGGGATGACTCACACTAGATGATGCCCCCCCCAAGGCTCTGTCCAACCTACCCTGGTAATGCTCCAGAGATGGAGCATTTACCACTTCTTTGGGCAAGCCGTTCCAGTGCCTCACCACCCTTACAGTAAAGAACTTCATTTTATCTAACCTGAACTTCTCCCTTATATCTAACTTGAACTTCTGTTAATGTTTGAACCCATTACCCCTTGTCCTGTCGCTACAGTCCCTAATGAAGAGTCCCTCCCCAGCATCCCTATAGGCCCCCTTCACATACTGGAAGGCTGCTATGAGGTCTCAACTCTGCTCCAGGTTGAACAGCCCCAACTTTCTCAGCCTGTGTTCATATGGGAGGTGCTCCAGTCCTTTGATCATCCCCGTGGCCCTTTCTCCCACCATAAAAGTATTGAACTACATAGCCCTGTCTTTTGTGGATTGCTCTCCTATATAATAATCACAAGGCTGTAACACCTTTCCAGATGTAACTGGTGAATAGCATCACTAATCTGTTTTCAGTGGTTTCCACTTACAGGACAAGTCTGATAGCACTACAGCATCTGATACAAACTTACAATGACTTACTACTGAATGTATAAAAGCTAGGGCAAAGACAAACAGAAAAACACTAAGGTGATTTCCAACCTGTCGCCTGATTTCTTCTTTGATGCTTTCTTGTGTTTCTGGAAGTGCTGGCATTGTTGCCATATTTGACCAGCGAAGAGGTTTTGTCACCTGCTTCAGGGTCACATTCCCAAAGAACTCTTGAACATGTGTAAAAAATACATACAGGACACGGTTGCTGATCTGCAGAGAAAGGACAGATGAAACATTGGGTAAGACAATTTATTCACATAATCTTTATCTGTGAAGCACAGTATCTTTCTTCAGAAACAACCAACCTTTAGAATGCCTTTCTGTGGCTTGTAGTGACACTAGTTTGTCCTAAGAGATTAAAATCTGGATTAAAAATGATGCTTCAAACAACCCACTGCTGTCCCCGAGGAATCTGTGTCTCTTACCTGTGTATCTGAGGCAGTTTCATGCTAAACTCAGACACATCTTAACCTACTGCAATTATTTCTGTCACTGGTAGATACAGAGACGTACTACTTTCCTTTTACTAGTGTAAAGGTGGTTAGTGACAATGGGTAACAGGGAATACCAACCATACTGCACCACGGCTTTCTCTTCCCCAACCTGTAAGCAATTTCTACAATGTCTCTCTCAGATGATTTACTATAGTAGAAAAAGGAGTTTGAAAGGGCCTGTTGCTGTTCTTGTTTTAACATGAGACAGAAGCAAGTACTTGATACTCTATCTTCCATTAAAATGTGAACATTTATCCTGTCACTACCTGCATTTTAATTGCTAAAATCTACTTAACAAAAAACATGACTGGGCCTGCATTGTTTTGCATTAATTGTTACTTCTTTTCTTAGCTAGAAAGTGTCTGGCACAGCAAAATAGCCAAGAATAATAGTGTCCAGCCCTTTTGCTACTGGGCTTCCTCCTAGGCTCTTAATTATAAAGCCAAGCTCTTCTGAAGTGTGGGTTTTCTTCTAGAATACACACACCCAATAATGCCATGGTTCCATTATGCACAGGAGTAATTCTGAACTGTATTTAAATTAAACATTTCCAAGATATTTATTAAGGAATTAATCCATCCAGAAACCACACCTCTTACTTGAAAACTAAGTAAGTCAGTTGTTTTTCCCTGACTGAAGACAGGGAAATGGCTTTGGTATTTTGTCTTAACACCAAAGCCATTAAGCCATTAGACAAAAGTCATTACTACACCAGGAAGATCTGTTTGCAGGATAGGATTCATTGGCTTCATACTAAAATTAAGCAACAGTATAGTCTTCACTGAATTAATGCTGAATCAAAAGCCCACTGAAACTGCGTACCTGCATGAATTGTTGGACAAATTGAACATTAAATGACTTCTGTTCACAACAGTTAAAACCCTGACAGCAGTCTTTGCAATACTGTCATAATAAGCCAGATGTCAGACCCATAGTATGCAAGCTCACATTCAGAAAGCCTTTTGTTCTTCCCTTCCCAGCAGTTTAGCTTCCCAAAATATAAAGAGAAGCTGTAATTTAGCTTAACTGTATCAGAAAATACCCCATTCCTACCTGCAAAAGAATTCCTACAAAGAAGTCTTTCATGGGCTGAAGTTCTGCTCTAGCACTTGCTGCGTGGTACACGTACCTGGACAGTAGGGCTGAGCACTATAGAAATATTCTGGATGTTCATTTTTGTTTCCAGTTCCTTTGCAATAACGTGGTCCATGTGCACAATCAGCCAAGAAATCAGGAGATGGTTACACTCCGGCAACTCCTTCAGCAGCCTCTGGCACTCCTGAACTTTCTCAGCTTCTGTGCTCTTCCCACAAGCATCTTCAAAGCGGGGCATTAGCTCTTTGGTAAGCAAGTTTTCAGGCAGTTCTCGTAGGTACTGTTTCAGCAAGCTGGCTACTGTATTGGGCTCATATTCTTCCAGGTTGGGAGATTCTTCTCGATCATAGGCTGCTTTTAGCTCATCAACTTTTGATTTTATTCCTTAAAATAGTTAGATCAAGAATTAAGAGAAATCTTCAACTGTAAATGTATAACAGTTACACTTCTTTTCTTTGAGAGGCACTTATTTCCCCTCTCTTACAATTTAAACTACTTGAAGAACACCTTTTAAGAGTTACCCACATGTAACAAAATTAAGATCATGACTCAAAATTACACAGATCGCTGCTTCTAAGAGCACCAACTGACTACTCCTATGAAACAAAACCACAGCCTCACCAAAGCTCCAGACTGGAACTGGCACCAGCATTCCCCTTCCACCAAGGAACATAAAACAGGGTGAGGAAGGGCAGGGGAACACAAGATCAGTTGTGTATTTTCGATCAGCATCTTTCTGGCTGTTCAATTATAGAGCCCTAAACCAAGAACCAAATACATTATCAACTCAAGTTCATACCTATAACAACTACCTATAACAGCTTTCCTCTCCCAAACAAGTTCTACCTACAACAGCTTTCCTTTTCCAGACCACACCCCACACTTCTTAATTTCCAGGTTTCCTGCTGGTCCTCCACAGTGGAGGAATCTCACACAGGATTTTTGACTCAAGGCACTGCATGAATGAAAGTGTGTTCACAAAGTTACTCAACACAGCCAGAGTTTTATGTGAGGTGTTTTTATAACTCAGTGACATTCCAATCTTCCCAAACTTGGGGAAATTTCATTCTTAAAGCTCAAGCATCATCTGAGTTGCACCAAGCAAAACTGGGTGCACTGAGCCCATGGTAAATGCCAGGTAAAATATGCTCAGTTTCATGTCCAGGTTAGGCATCACAACAGCCGGTAGATTGTAAGCCTCTGGAATTGTCTCTCTGAGCTATCAGTTTAAACAGTGTGACACACACAAGAGGGTGCTATTGCACAGAGGAATACCGACACAGTACAAACATCAAAAATGATTTACGAAAAACACACCTTTATCTGTGAAAATTCCCAACACATCGTGTCTTGAAAAAAACACAACCGGAATGTTCCAACAGGCAAGATGAAGAAGCTGCTTAAACTGCTGCAGTATTTATGCATGCCTACCACATACAATGCAGATGGACAGCATGAAAACAGCTTAATGAAGCCTTTAAAACCTTTTGATTACTGCTTTTCACTGCTTTTCCTCAAATTTCTTTTCTCACTTGTTCTTGCTCCCTTAAACATACCCACAGAGGTACTCACACAAGTTACTTTGCAGATGCAGTTCACAAACAAAGGGGCCGTTCTGTGTAACGTGACTAAACCTGATGTTTCATTTATGTAAGCTGGTGTTACACAACCACCATGGTTAATTAGCCTGCTGCTGCTAAGCTTAATTAGGGGAACTTGGATTTTGTGCTCATTAGTGTATTTGCTCAAAGAAAATAAGGTTTTAAGTGGGAAAAATAATCATACAATGGAAGTAACTGGAAAAAGCAACTTAGTGGGAAGCTTAAGTAATAAAGTGCTTATATCTCAATCTCTGCTTTTGCAATCAACTAGCACTGCATTTCTACTGCAGAAGTGAGAAAACACAAGCTGGCCATACTAACACATTTTATTCATCCTCAGCACCCTACCACAGAAGGCCAAAACAAGTGGTTTCCTACTGCCAGTAAGCAGTACTACCACTTCAGCATTTTTCTGGTACTTCAGACTTACGAGCTGCTCAACTTTAACTGCCTGATTACCTTTCGGATAATTAAAATGAATGCAGCCATTAACAGTCTCTAGGTGGTGGATATGTTAAAATAGTAAGAAAATAGCAAGTAAAGACCTTAAGGAACCGGCATGTCAGTGTGCCCAGAGTACCTGAAACTCTGTAGATGCCTTCACATTTCATGCCATACTTCTCTACGTAATCTATACATTCACGGAAAACTGCTGGCAGGCGGACACCATCATACATCATGGTCCTGTCTACTGCATCAGACAAAGGAATGCCAAACACGGGTCTATGACTTGGAACATCCACTTGAGGTATCTCTGTCTCCTGAATTGGCTTTTTCTTTTTCTTCTTCTCTTTCCACTGTTTTACAACATCTGCTGCAGTTAAGTCTTTTGACTTCTTCTCTTTATGTTTGTCTTCCTTATGTTTGTCTTCCTTGTGTTTTTCATCTTTGGGTTTCTCTTTTATTTTAAAATCCTTTTCCTTTTTTTTGGAAAAGCTGGGTTTCTTGAAGACGTGTATTCCCTTGGACCGCTTCAACTTTGAAGGGCTTTCAGCTTCATCACCGGAACTGTCCTCTTGAAATGCAGCATAACCTTCCGCTATTGGGCAAAGAAGGAGAAGGCAAGAGGACAGCTGTAAGTCTGTTTAGTTTCTAGATAGCATATTATAAGAGGGAGAGAACAAGAAGTAGTATGTAAGGAGAAATGAAAAGCAACATGAGTGAAGAAAACAGCACCTGCGTGACTCTGCAGAGGGTTTTCTTTAGTCTTTCACAATTAAGTGGACAAGGATTAAATCAAGGTTGCATAATCACATCAAAGATAATCCACAGCTCCTGACCAATCCAAACAATTAATACTTTATATACTTACTCATAATGGCAATGTCCATGCTATGGGTTGGTTTCCCATCTAATAGTCAAGGAAATGCAACATAAAAACAACTGTCTGGCAGCTTCTCTATGTTCCTGTAATCAACAGCGTAAGGGTTGCTGTTAAGGATCATCTGCTGCATACACATAAATCTAACAAGCTTCTGTTAAGAAGAAACTAAACTTCAGCTACTTAACTCCCCAATCCCTCCCCAGAACATTATGACTGTTAAGTATGAAGTTAACAGTTTCAGCCTCAAATAAAACAGAAAAAAGAGAAAAAGGCTCAAGCACACTTACTTTTCCACTTGACAAATAAAACAATTCCAGTAACACTAGCACAATACCTGACCGTGAAGGTACCTGCCTTAAAGAGAGCTTCAAACAAGTCAATGGGTGGAGTGCACTGTTTGAGCAGCACACCACCAAGTGCCGTCTGAAATGTGCACCAGGGCTTTTACTAGCTACGCCTCTGCAGCAAGCCCTGCCTGTCCTCCAGGCAGCAACAAGCAAATCTTCAGACGTGGACTACAAAAACCAAACCCCACCAACAAAAAAACAACCCACAACCAAACCAACACCACACAAACCAATGCAACCTCCAAGTCAATTAACTGATTTTACACACACGTGTAAGAAAAGTAAGCCTGAAACCTGGTCAACAAAACCAACAGTTTACATGCCCTTCGCACTAGCCAGGTACCCCCAAGGCAGAGGCCAGCCAGCTCTTGTTCCAGTGTGAAGCCCCCATTATACAGATCCTTTGAGGCTCTTCCACTACCCACAGGCAGCATCTCTGCCCAAGTGCGGAAGCGCACAGACAGCCAAGTGCTCTTCCTGCGTAGTTTTGGGTGGTGGAAAATTACCCCCTTAGATTATGAGAGAGCGCATCACACAAGAGATTATAGGCTGTTATTCTTACAGGTGAAAGATCTTATGCAAAAGAACCAGGAAACATTCAGTCTTTTGTTCTTCCCATTCTAAATTATACTAAGCTGCAGAGTTGCTTAGCATTAATTCAGCACAGCCAAGGAGCTGTCTGTATTTTGAAGCCTCCTTGGCTGCTCTGTAGAAGGCAGCTTCTAACAGTCAAATAAACACAAGAAGTGTATGAAAGCATGGAACTGCCATAAAATAATTACAATTGCTGGAGTAGCTCGCTCTTCCCACTCTGGACTCTTCCCTAGGGCTACCAAACACGCACCTTCATACAAGACAGAGAAAGGCTGTAGCACTGTTCCTGTAACAGTGAATTTTTACAATAAAGTGTAAATGTTATCTGGACGCAACCGGCAGCCAGGTCTCATCCTCCCAGTTTACCAGCTATACCATCATCATCCACTCTTTCTGTAAACTAAACCCAGAAATGGCTAAGGAAACCTGCAGTGCATGAAGAAAGGATTCACATCTCACTCTGATACAGAAGGAACTTGTGATACATCGGCTATGGGACAAAGGAGGAGCACACATCACCACTGTGTTTTGTCAGAATGAGATGGGGCTGACACCAAGTTTCAAGACTGGGTTCACAGATGTAATTTCCAAACAGAAAGCCATATCCCCACCAGAAAGAGCCCAGGACAACCTGCCCTGAACCTTTCCTGCTGTAACAGATCAAAGTCCAACAGCATATGGTCATCCCCCATCCTCAGCACGTCCCCTGGCTCAGCACAGGGGCCCCAAGCTTGGAGGTCAATGTCCCAACAGAACACCTGCCTTAGTGTCTCAACACTCCATGTTGCAACACAAATCTCGGTGCTTTCCTAGATCCGTGGTAACATAACACCAGCATTAGCACATCACTGAAACTGGTATTTCTTGACTTCATGAGAAGACAGGAAGAAGCAAGTTAAATACAAAACAGCCAATTCTAATTTGTCTCAGTAACACTTAGAAATACATACTAATTAGGTTCACAGAGAACCTCTCACCCATACAGGGTGTACGTATCCCAGAGTAGCCCAGTTTTCTTTACCATACTTCCACTAATGAAGTTACTGTATCCCTTCCACCAGTGATACAATACACTGAAATACAAACAACCTACATTTATACAGGAGGAATTCTCAAAAGCAGTAGACAAATCAGGTAATTCCAAAAGTGGAAAGAAGTATTACCTGCTGTCAGTAAACCGGTATTTCTGCTCATTGTTTCCTCAAGACTTCCAGTACCAATAGTCTGCATTTTCCCATCATTCTAATATATGAACAAATAACATTTTCCTTGATCTGTATAAGACCAGTACCAATAAATACTCAAATTTCACCAGCATAACAAGTGGACTATCTGCCAGTTCCTTGCTCAGACTTTGTTAGACCTTCCACAAGCGTACCTTCACTGCAGTTATTTTAAATAGGATGCTCCAAGTGTAGCCCTTCTCTTACTGAAAATTATGAAAACCACTTTTAAAAACAGTAATAATAAAATATTCCAGTGTTACTCTGGAAAAATCTAACTTACAGGCTTAAAAGCTTTGTCATGCAGTGAGTCCACTGTTTCTATCAGCCTGTGTACTCAGGAATGCTTCTCCTGCACTCTTATGATGAAGCTATAAATTGGTGCTATGTAGTATTTACTGCTAACACAAAAGATTGCGTTACATAGAACTGCCACTTATCAAACCTACCACAAGATACATTTTGTGCATCAGGTCTCTGATGACTTTTTAAGCTATTTATAACTCTGCACCTCATTTTGGCTACCTGGGGAATTTGCACGCATCAGTAACTAATTCACTGAAAGAATCAGTTGGTCTAATATGACTAGAGGGACCAAAGTGCAATGCTAGCATTAGTTATCTAACTTCAATTCGTCAGAGGGATTGCCATCAGCATACAACATTTCTAAATAAAACAGTAAGACACACATGGATGCATAATGAGCTTGGGCAGATGGCTTTTGTTTCCTCTCTTCACCCACAGGATGCATTGTTGTTATTCATAGAAACTCCAAACTTACAGTCACTACCAGCAGTTACTATCCAACTTTCAATTAGATCACTTTGTTTTTACATTCAACTCACTGATGTGAGCGCACCACTCCCCCAAAAATTATGCATTCCAATTACTGCTCAGTGCTATGCAGGGAAAGTAAATGAAACTGAAATATGAAATTTGCCTTACCTGATTTTGATTTAAAATAATTACTGGTGCTGAAAGGCAGACTTTTAAACTGTTTGCAAACGGTACTTTGCTAAATAAACACACAATGGTGTATACATATACATAGTAATTTGTCAGTAGAATAAAATGTAGCAACACAAAGACAAACCTTGATATGAAGAGCCTCTAACGTTTATCATGGGTAGGAAACTGCAGTAACTTCCTATTCTGTAGATCTGGAAACTGTATTCAGAGCTTCCCCACACACCAGATCAGTAAAAATAATGTTCTTTTGCAATAGCAGCTACGTGGTTATTTTGTTGGATGACAATGGCCTCCTTACATTTGTAACAGACCTCGCCCCATACACATGAAGTATCCACTGCTACTGCAGAACCATCTCCATCAGCCCTCTGCACAAAAGTGAAGGATCATAAGGACAGAGACAACATGCCACTGCTCTAGGTGAAAGAGCTGGGAATATTATTAAGAGCTTTTGCATGGCTGTTGGATGTCCACACTCCTGAAAAGAAATTATTTTAGAGAAAAATCCCTTAAGATGACAGAAGAGAGAACAGGCTGGTATCTGGTACCTGACAGAGCCACAGAGCACTAGGACCTCAACTCAGCAACTCAGAGGAAGGAGATAAGGGTTAACACCCAATCTGGACTGAAGACCGTTTGGAGCAGGTTAATAATAGGAATATTTCAGCCCTCATCTCCCTCCCAAAAGAACACCCCTGCCCAGCACCTTTGCGATTTGGTCTTCAAAATATTTCCTGAAAGCATCAGAGTTCATGCCAATGACATTACTGTCCTTTCACAAAACAGTTTCATTTACAGTTCAACCGATTCTCCATTTCCCCCAAGAATTCTGTAGAGAAAATGGAAATGATTCTAAACAAAAAATCCTAGCTGCATATTGAACCCATGCTGTCCAACAGCATCAGTCTCAGAAGTAAACGAATAAGCACAGTACGATCTACACATAGACTCTTTATCTATCTAATGGGTAGAATAGCTTTTTTCTTCTTAAAAATGTCTTCGAGCCTTTTTCCTTTTGCAAGGAACTGCAATGTTATGACTGTATCAACACACAACTACTAACAGGTGGTTAAACATTCAATTTTAAAAACCAACCGTGCTGGTCACTGTCTCACAGAAACCATTACTGCTGAAGAAAGGTCTATTTTTGCTCTCCTGCTGCCACAGTACAAGTCTTGCACGGACAAGGGATCCTTTGAGTCAGGGAACACATGACAGTTGAAACTGTCCCACTGAAAATAATATTCATTCTAATCCCTAATACATCCCCTAATCTAACTCACTCTCCAGCTAACCAACACTCAGTCTACCACAGAGGAGTGGAGAATAGAGATCAGTGGTTGAACACATTTTTCCAGCAGCTGACATTCTACACCAAAACCAGTATTCCATTTAATTTTCTATTATCTCCAAAACAGTTCTGAAGTTTACATTTAGAGTATTATCAAAATACCCCAAGAACTGAAAGGGTGGAAGAAACTGAAGAATCGGAAGTGTGGAAAGAATAACAAAAGGCAAAGTTGGAAGTGGGATGCTTAATAAAATCAACCATATTCAGCAACTGTTAAAGAACACCCATCATTTACGTAAGTAAAATGTTTTTTCAAGGTATATTTACGATAATGCCTATTTTTGGACTGTACAAGATGTACTGAAAGCTTTATCTATAACTTACTCTTATACCTGACTGGCAATTATATGACATACTTACATTAGGGCTAAGAAATGCAGAATGTTTTTTACATTACAAATGCAGAAGATAGTTTGATTCTTCCTATGTTTTGCCTTTTTGTGGTTTTGAGGATTTTTCCTACCTTTAAAGCTTCTTTTAAGTAACAAAAATTGCTTTACATCAGCTATAAAATGCTTTGTGATCTCTTGTGGAAGAAAGCAGCTACAGTGCTAATGCACACAGACCTGCATGTATTTGCTGAAAAAGCGTTTTTCCTCTTTAGCCTTCAGTTACACTGTCACCAAGAGACATGCCAAATTATACCACAAAGAACCCCACACTAAGTATAATGCTGATCTCTAACAATTCCAAATTTAGAGGTGTCTAATGCGGGGTTATAACAAAAAGCTGATCTGCAAAGAGTAAAAAACCCCAACTACTAACAGCCTGAATTTAGACCTACTCAATAATACTGAATTTTCATCACCGTTCCAATAACCTGTATTAGGTTAATGTTTTTAGAGAAAAACCCTGAGAAATCACTTTAAACCTGTAGGAATTTAAACTGTTTGGTTTGACTTGAGGATAATATGGTTTTGAGTTACAGCAGTCTTTAGGCATACAGTCTTTAGACAGAGTAACAACAGTCCTTCTAAACTGTGGCAGAAACAATTCCTGCATTCCAGGAAACTGGTTTGATTAAAAGCAGTGCAGTGGCACTGCACTCTTAAAGAGTAATTATTTAAATATGTGCATGCATATTACAGACAGCCACCAGATTCATTCTAACAGAATAGTGTGTGCTGTCCCATTGGTTTTGATCTTCCAAACTTCACGTGTAAGAAGTAGCAAGGTACACTGGCACGGGCAGCCAGAACTTGCAGGCATCAGAGACAGAAGCACGGTAGAAGAGGAGCATTATTTTGAAGCTTTGCTAAAACAAATGTCAGTTAAAAAAAGCCCCAGCATGTGGGCTGTGATATTTAGGTCTCAGAGACTTGGACAGGAAGGATCTTTCTGGCACTGAGAGTGCTCATTACCAGATTAGTATTTCCAAGTGCTTTGTTCTCTCAGAACATGTAGAGGAACTCTTACTGAATAAAAATATTTCACGTTTCCAAAATTTTTCTGCACAAATCTCAAGGTGGAAATTAACATTTCCCTTGTGTTGTTTTGATGGAGGGGTGCACTTTCTAAATGAAAACTTCCATTCTGGACAGGGATACACTGACAAAGAATGGATTCTACAGTCAAAGCTTTACTTTCCCCTAACCTTTACTCTGTTGGACCTAGTGAATTCAGATCTCAATGTTGGCTTGCCCATTTCTGAACTCTGCAATACCACTTTGGCACTGCTGGTGAAAACTGCATGACCAGATTAAAATGAGAAGCTAGAGACAAAAAGAACACACATCTTACTGCTTCTGAAACAATGATACAGTGTGCACATGACAATTTGAGGTGGTAACAACAGCAAACTCTGAATACTTGAGACATAAGGGAAAAGGGTTAAAGTTGTTGAAAATGACTCTTCCAAATTTAAAAAGTACAACATTCAGGTCAAACTTACTTTTATCTTAGCCCTTCAGCTGCAATTTCAAAAAGCTTCTATTTAGAAATACACTTGTAAACTTCCACTTAGAATGTGAGCAGATAATGAGATTAGAAGAAGCCCATGCCAGCTGATTACCAATGCAGTGCTAAAGGTTCTGGATAAACATGTTTATTAGTAATTCCAGGCACGTGCTTGGCACCTGTGCAGCAAAAAGCAAATCCAGTTTTGGTTAAGGCGTGGGCTTCTTTGGAAGAGAAACAGGTATTGCACGAAGCCTGTTTGTACAAGTTAGCCTCCTTCACACCTAAATGAATTTAAAAAAAAAGCACTGGGAATACTAATCAATTTTGAGAAAGAAAGAGAGAAAAGTAAATTATAAGCATGATATAAGAGCAGTTTCCTACTCACTTCTTTTTTCTTTCTTCTTAAATTTTCCTTTCTTCTTCCCATGCTCTTTTTCATCATCAGATACAATATCGGGAGGCTCATGCAAGCTGTCATGAAGTGGTGAAGGCTCACCAGTGCGGTACAATCCAGGGAATTTTGTAGGACTGATTTCTTCAGAGCTGGGAGTACGAGCAAGACCCCCACTGTGCTCTACCCGACGGTGTTCACTGGGGCTGCTAGTGGGAGGCAGGAAGCACTCAGTCATTCTGATTCCCTGATATCCAAGTGAAATCTTCTGCTACCTGTCCATCACACCTGCAGAAGGGAAAACAAAAAGAAACCCCACACGATTTTAAGCAGTGGGTTTCAGACCACCTTGTTTAGAGCTCTATCATGAAAATACAAACAGCAATGCCTTCTGCAATGAATGTTCCAACTTCTGTCAAGACACAGTAATATAACATCAGATCCTAAGCTCAGTGTTTGCAGAATCTGTCCACTAACTCCTAAGCCACATTAACATAATACAAGCTTCGATTTTATTCATTTCTACTTTATAATGTGTAAAACATTATATCTTAAATATGAGAATATTTTAACATTTGAGATAATTCTCACAAAATTCATAGGCAGCTTGTGTACTGATTGGTAATATTTACTATAAAACAGATAACTTTAAACTTTTGATACAAAATAGATTCGTCTGGAAGCTCAGTTTGTTTGTGAGCACTGTACTTCAGGCAAAGATCATTTTCATCTTTCCGAAACATTTTATAGATGCAAATAAGAACTTGCCTAGCCTGTTGCAGTAATGGGGGGGAAGGGGGGGGATCAAAGCAAATCCATCTTCTAATTATGCTAATGCAAATTAAAGAAGGTAGAAAAAGCATGACTGTTTTTCTGGTACACAAGAACTTCACGTTCAAAGAGGCTGTATCAGGTCATCTGCACCCAGATGCTGGTATGTTGTCTGCTTGAGATTTATGACCAAATAAAAGCTGATATGAAAACTGCTGAAGAAAGCCAACACATAAATTCTCAGCAATGAAACTCACAAGCAAAAAAACCTCTTCCTAGCACAGATAAATCCAGAAATTCCACAGAACAGATATGCTGCATGGGACATCATACCTCTGGAGTCCACTCTACTGAACTTGACCCTCTGTGTTTAAATGGTCACCCTCAGATATGAGCCATTCTTCCATGGGATGAAGGGAAAACAGAAATAGAGCTAACCCCAGAGAAAGCAAAATCTATTTCCCACATCCACTGCTATAACTGGCTGCCAGGTCAAGTCACGGTTACAGGCTAACTTCAGTACAACTTAGATCTGTGTTGCTGCTGAGAGGAAACTGAGCTACTGGAAGACAAACAGGAGAAGAAAAGATTTTTGCTGCTTTAAAGATACATTGGCTCCACAGCCTGGCTCCCTGTGCAGCCATATCAGTGTCACAGGGAAGACTGTGCGCACTTTGGGAAAGGTGACTTGTACTTGAGACCTAAAGTGATCACTGTGGCTATGTAGTCATCGCCTTAAACCTTCCTTCCCCAAAAACCAAATCACAAACCCCAGAATTTAAACATGGTATAAGATTATGCACATAAGCTTTAGTAAACCTATTTCTGTGAGTATTTCAGTCGTGATGAGTATATCTAGATATAATACCTGTGGTTTCTGCGCTAGCCTTTGGACTCTGCAGTCCCCTCTGGTACTCCTGCTATTTAATGCTGACGTACAGACTACAGTTAAGAAGAAAGTAGTCAGCCCTTTGCTAAGTGAGGCAAACAGTAACGGATAACCAGTACTTCATAAAATCTCATTCAGAGAAATAAAGGACACAGTTCCTGGCTGAGCAGGAACTCCTGATACATCATACAGACACACTATAACTTCTTATACAAAAGCAGAAGCCTCTTTAAAAGAGAACAGCAGTAATATAAGGCACAGACGGTTTATCTTTTTTTTTCTTGTCACGCTTGTTGAATTTTGTTACATTTTTAATTGCTATCAAATACTCCACTGCTAATTCAAGATTGCATTTAAATGAGTAAATGATGCTCTCAAACAAGATACTTTAGGAGAAATGTTCAGGTATCTAAAACTTCAGACTCACAGATATCAAAACGGGACAAAACTTTCAATAACACAAGCATTTTCAATATTACCAATGACACAGACTGGCAACACTACTGCATTCATCTGATTATCTGAATGATCCGTAAAATTCCCGCAGAGCACCACTTTGCATTTCATCCACCCCAAAAAGCAGAACTCAAATCACCCCACCCAAAGCTGCTGAACAGACAGATTAAACTTTAACCGTAACCCAGGGGATGAAATTAGAAATACGACACTTAATTAAGTGAATAGGATGCACCACACCTACAAATCAGACCATGTCTAGAGTGGGCAAGACAGGCAAACGCATGGAAGGAAAGGACAATGCCATTGCCAAGGCACATAAACTCCACCATGGAAAATAAGGACGCACATGCTTTGCCTCTGGAACCCAGACGAGCTCCTGGGATGAAGCCAGCCTTAGCCCATACGTTCCACAACACTCTTCAGCAGTATTACTCAACTCCTGGCATCTTATTGATGGATTGGCAGAATACAAAAAAGCACAATATGCAATTGTGTTTTGCCATGTTAATAATTACAAACGTGCCCATCTAAGTGGGTTTTGGGGAGGATTGTATCAGTTTCTTTGGTTGATTGAGGTTTTTTAGAACCAACCTCTCATCCTTTAGTTCTCTGTACGCAGAACACAGTGAAAACTGTATGAAAGAAGGTATCTCACTACAGGTGAACATTCACAGAGGCTTATGGAAATTACTCAGATCAGAATTTGAATAGGGCACAGTAAGACACAGAATTCTGATGAGAAACAAAATATTCATGAGATCTTTTAATATGGTTCATTCTTTATTCTGGCTAAAGCAGAGACATTGACTAAAAATAAACATAATGGTGCGTATTTGTAAATGCAATGAAATAAGACTGCACTAAGGTTTCATATTTTTTATTTTACAGCTTTAAGAAAGCATTGCTTTTCTACATAATCTCCTAGTCTTTTAAGTAAGGGAGAAATTCCATGGCATTCAAATTGATATATCAAGACCTATCAGCAGAACTGGAGCCTTCAGAACTAATGTACAATTGCCATACAAATCTGCATCCTTCCTCCAGCTTTCACAGCAAAAAATGGTGAGAATGAAAAAAAATCATGGATCCTCTCAGTATTTTGAAAAAGAACATTTCTAACAGGCTGATTCTTCTGCCAGCTTCTCCCTCTCAGACTTGACCCTTTGTTCCAAATCTGTTATTGAGTCAGTCCCGCTCTCTGCAGCAGGCTCCTTGCTTCAAATTGCTTCTCTACACCTATGCAGCTCTCATCTGCCAGATTTAACAGCTCACTACTAACTGCTACTTCCATGTGGGTAAGGTCATATGACTCCCCCCATTACCACACACCCCAATTCCAGTGGTTTGCTTTCTCCAGACCAGCTTGTGAGATGATTTCTTGTTCAGCATCTTTGTTGGTGACAAGGACAGTGGAATTGAGTGCACCCTCAGCAAGTTTGCCGATGACACCGAGCTGGGTGGTTCGGTTGATACCCTGGAGAGAAGGAATGCCATCCAGAGGGACCTTGGCATGCTTGTGAGGTGGGCTGATGCCAATCTTACGCATTTCAAACACGCCAAGTGCAAGGCCCTACACCTGGGTCGGAGCAATCCCAGGCACAGCTACAGGTTGGGCAGAGAAGACATTCAGAGCAGCCCTGCAAAGAAGGACTCGGGGGTGATGGTCAATGAGAAAATGAACATGAGCCAGCTTCAGCATGTGCTTGCAGCCCAGAAAGCCAACCGTATCCTGGGCTGCATCAAAAGGAGCGTGACCAGCAGGTCGAGGGAGGTGA
>JAOEHY010024181.1:0-10565 GCA_025447955.1 Psilopsiagon aurifrons
TGTTATCCTTCCCTCTCTGATGTCCATTTGTATCAGCGGTCAGGGGGGGGGGGGGTGGGGAGGGAGACCGGGACTACAGTTTTTATCAGTCCTTTCTAATGATGTAAAGCAGTTGTTCTATACCTCAGAGCACTGTGGAATTAAAGTGTGAGTTTACCACCTGCCATAAAAAAAAGAAAACACCACCTTGTGCTACTAGAAAAGGTAACAAGCACAGGTAACTCGCTCTCAAGCGTTCTGCTGCACAGTGGTTCACAAGTGTTCAAAACCAAGTTTGTGACTGGCCAAGAGCTGAGTGTTTTTCTTTCTGCGCCACAGTGATCATATTCAGGAGCTGATGAAACACAGCTCCAGCTTGTCTGCTTTTCAATATGCTGCGCATTATTTAGGTCTAAAATAAAACTACTTCAATAGCAGAGAGCATACTCTTTTAATGAATGGACTGCCTTGTATTAGCTATCGGTTTATATAGAAAAGGCAATAATCTAATTTTCAAATATAAAAACATATCATAAGTCATTGAGAAAACTATTAATAATACTTGTTTTGATAAAATGGATGGGTTTTCCACATAAGGGATAGATTTAAAAGTACCACAAATATCGATGAAACAAAATTACCTATAGACCATTGTCAAAAAATAAGTTTATGTTCTTTTTTGCCTTTTTTTTTTCCTGACACTCATTGCTTATTTTCCTCATTTTAGTCAAAAAATAAAAATTCATGCTATAAATTTAACAAGACATAATGGATAAATAATGGGATGAAATAAGGAAACTAAGCATTTTAAATTGTCTTCAGCATGCCTCTGGGTTTTCTTATTCTTGCCACTGCAACTTTATGAAAGCTAAACATGTTTGATGGCTTATGTATTCTGATATGTAACCTACTCCTAAAACAACATCTACTTTGAGACAGATCTGCTTTGAAATTGATAGAGATTAAAATACAATTATTGAGCTATCACTTCAGCTAATACACCTCTATAGATGAGGTAGATCATGCGTTTATTTTGCTCTAACCCAATTATTCTATAGGCTGAATTGTCGCCTAATGATAAAATTACACAAAATTTAGACCCAACATTAGGTTTGTATTTATGCTGAATAAAGTACTGACAGTTCAGGGATGCTTTAGTTACTGATGAGCAGCACTTAAGCAGAGTCAAAGCCTTTTTCTGCTCCCCACCCAACCAGTGAGGAGGCTGGGCATGCACAAGAAAACTGGGAGAGGACACAGCTAGGACAGCCAATCCCAATTGACCAAGGGGATATTCCAGACCTTATGGTGAGTGTCATGCTCATAAAGCTGGGAAAGAAGAAAGGAGGGGATGTTTGGAGTGATGGTGTTTATCTTCCCAAGTAATCATTATGTTTGATAGAGCCCTGCTTTTCTGGGGATAGCTGAACACCTGCCCAATGATGGGAAGTGGTGAATTAATTCCTTGGTTTGCTTTGCTTGTGCATGCAGCTTTTGCTTTAGTTATTAATCTGTCTTTATCTCAACCCACGAATTTTCACACTTTCACCCTCCTAATTTTCTTCCCCATGCTGCCATGGACGGTGTGAGTGAGCAGCTGTGTTGTCTGTAGTTGACATCTGGGTTTAAACCACACCATCAAGTAAGAAAAAAATAGAAGTGAATGAAATAAGGATAGTGTAAAGTGTAAAATAGCTTTTATCCCATTATCAGCCAGAGGTAGAGAACAGCCACTGGCAGAACTCAAAAAAACCTGTTACAAAGATGTATCCTTGATTTCTCCAAGGCTATTACTGCAACCAGTATGGGATGTAGTCACTCTGTGTCTCCTTCACAAAAGCAAGCAAATCCATTGGATTAAATAATTCATTTCAAATCAATAACACATTTATTATATAATGACCTATGACCCAGTTTAGGGTCTGACTGCCTGGGAGGCAGCTTTGCAGAAAAGGGCCTGATGGCATTAAGGTGGGCATGAGCCCACAGTGTGCCTTGGTAACAAAGGACAACAGCCTTCCATGCTGTACTAAAAGTTGCTGAGAGTTATTGGGTTTCCCCTTTACTCAGCACTTCCTAGACTATACAGAATCATAGAATGGTTTGGGTTGGAAATCGCCTTAAAGATCATCTAGTTCCAACCCCTGTGCCAGAGGCAGGAACACCTTCCACTAGACCAGATTGCTCAGGGCCCTGTTCAACCTGGCTCTGAACACCAGCGATAGGGCAGCCATCTCTCTAGGCAGCCTGTTCCAGGGCCTCAACACCCTCATAGTAAAGAGCTCCTACCTAACGTCTAATCTAAATCTCCCCTCTTTCAGTTCAAAACAGTTACTCCTCATCCTGTCACTACATTCTCTGAGAAGGAATTCTTCCCTATCTTTCCTGCAGGCCCTGTTTAAGTACTGGAAGGCTGCTATAGGGTCTCCTGGACCCTTCTCTTCTCAAGGCTTAACCTCACAACTCTCTGTAAGAATGAGCAAACCAATGGGCAAAAATATTCACAAACTTAAAAATATAACTGTACTTTGAAATTTGATTCCATAAAATGACATCTTGTGATAAGATGCATTTCTTCCCAGAAGGAGTCTGATAGCAAACCTAATAGTAAAAGATGTCTCTCCACCTGTTACAAATAAACCAACCTCGAGCCTAAGAACAAGCTCTAAAGTAGTTCCAAATATTCATACATTCCCTATTTAAAATTCAAACACTTCACAAGATATACAGAAGAACAATATAGTTACACAGCTAAGAAATAAAGAGAGTATTTTTTTCTCAGTAAAGTGATTTGACAAGCATGGATTATTTCCCAAAAGAAGATAGTGGAATTTGGAAATAGTTCTGAAATGTGAGCACATGTGAACTGATAATGCTTATTAAAGTGCTTGCTAATTTTGCCCAACTATCATCATCCATTTTTCGTTAGTACGCTGTTTTCAAAATCTGCTGTTCTCCTGCAACACTGACGGAATCTATGCAGCTGCCCAAAGAAACACTTGTGTTGTAAGACTGAACAGAAGAAAATAAAATTAATAAAGCAATTTTCACAATAGGCCTGCCAGTGGTGTTGTAACAGGATAAGCATTAATAGTCATTAGCTGCTAAATTAGTCTATCAATCTATATCTACGATTTGACCATTATTTCTGTAGTGTGAATGACCTTAGTGTGAGAAAGTGCATGAGAATAAGCTGTGATAATAAAACATCAGGAATATCACTACGAGCGACATCTGGAAGGATACTGGAGAAAAGGAGTGGATCTTATCAAGCATTCTCAAGAATGCAAGTCTGGATGACAGCTCAGGTCTATTACCTCTATTTGGCCTGTTACTGGTGCTTGGTTTCATACTTCATCCTCTATACCTGTAATTCAGATGTCACACTACCAAATTAAAGTGCATCACAATCGATTACAACTGGAAAAAACAGTCTTCAAGACATGCAGTGAATTTTTTTAACTGCCTTATGAGCTCCATTGAAACCTTTTTCAAATTATCACATGCCTCTTGTAATATTACCTATGCTCCTCCTTACAAAATGCAATAGTAACATTGTATAGACACAGATATTAAGAAGAAAAACATATTATTTTTTTCTTTTATTTACAATCAACTTTGCTTTAAGAATTTGATAATTTTACAGCTCCCTCAGTATTTATATCTCCAAATGACTTCAAACAAGCTCATCTTAGAAACTGTCAGCCCCTAAAAATTGAAACAAGGATGAGCTGCATGGTTTTCTCGTTTGTTTTTTATTTTTTCTCCAAGTTCATGCAGATTAAGCAGAATAAATACTGCTTCACAAAACACAGAAAAAGCAGCATCAACAGGGAAACACAGGAGATGAATGCAGTTTAAATTTCACACCCCTTAAAGGCAAGTATGTTCAGGAATTTTATATAGTGATAGAGAGACTGTAGGTTTAACATTCAAACTGACTGTATGATAATAAATTCATTAAATAGATTTTTCTGGCCTTCCAGGCAACTAGCACTGCAACCACATCTATCCCAGCACATTTTTATTGTTAAAAAGATCCACTCAAATCTGAGCGTCACGAATTAATTCATCTAGATCGCTGCTATTATAATGAATCATTAATATCCTAGTGAAAAATTTATTATGATGAATAATAGATTCCATGATGACACAGAAAATGAAGCACTACTCTTCAATGTATCAGAAAGATGCAAAATGATGTTATGGAAGCTGGCAAGATAAAAACAATCATTTTTTTTTCTAATACTCTAAAGATGTCTTTCCAGATGCTTTACCTTAATTTTATTTTCTCATCAAACATTTGTATTTCAGCTGAAGAAAAAACAAATATAAGGAACACTCTTCCATTTGTATAAATAAAATGTCCGAGTATACCCATTTCTTTGGTCACAAATCAGTTCTGCCATGAGAAGGCACATTTTTGTCTTCAAAATAATTATTTGAGCATACATGATTGTGAAACAAAACTGCTCCCTTGCAACAAATGGCAAAGTTAATTTTCCAAACTACTGTATCTACTGCATGCATAGCAGAGCTAAGTAGGCTTAGATAACAAACTGAATAGATAAGAATTTTGATACCTACACAATTATTAGGCTCAGTTAGGGAATAAGAAGGACTGAAAGCAACCATCACCTCAACATAAATGTTACAGAATAAAAACTTACCACAAATACAATAAATGTTCTCTTTCCTGTGGAGTTAAAAATCAAAGTAATCACATGTGTCTTTGAATTTGAGTACACAAAAACTGAACTGCAGCTTACTACCACTGAGTCTGGACAAGTAAAATAACAAGCGTATTACTGATACGGACTTCTGCAGCTAGCTAGTTTTAAAGCTAGCCCAAAACAGAAACCACAGCATTAGAGTTTAACCAAAGGACCATTAACAAAGGAATAGTTGATCTTCAAAGAGGCACAAAATATTCCTTGAATTACTGATAGATTTGATTTGTCCATTCTCCTAGAACAATCTGTGTATTGTACATCAAAGTAAGCAGTATTATAGCTGTATCCTTGCTTCATACATGACACTTTTAAACACTCAGAAGTACCTTAGAATTTGATGTGGATTCCAAAAAGCAAAGCCTGTTGCCAAATCCTTCTGCAGCAAGACACAATTTCTGTTGCTCCTTGTGAACAGTTGCAGTGCACTGCAGAACTACTTCATCATCCTACCAAAGAAACAAACGAGAACAGAACAGTGGTTATGCTGCTGACCCAACAAGATCTGGGGAACAACACTTACAAAATCATTGCTAAACACAGAAAGGTCTATCCCCAAACACAGGCAGAATCAAATCTCCCCATAATTTTCATTTTGAATGCAGCAAATCAATTAAAATAATTCTAATAACTCTATATGTGCTTTTCCTGTTTGCCCGTTCTTGTAACAAAGGTCAGTATGTATGAAATATAAATGTTATGGGACTAAATCCTTCTAGTAATACAGACAAGAGATCTTGTCAACAAACCTGAAAAAACAGAAGCAAGCCCTTATGTAAATTCTAATCATTTAAAGTAACATAACCATGAACTGCAGAACCCCTTTGCAGAAATCTAGTTCAAGTTAAAAAGAAAGAAAAAAATTCTTATAAATCTGTTTTCAAACAATTTTGCTGTTTTAGAATAGAAAATATTTTTTTTCTCTGCATTCTTCTCATTTAGGAAGCAAAATTACAGTTTCCAATCATTAATTTCACATGAATGATTATGAAGAAGCCATACTGAACACTGTAAATAAAATGTAATACAAAAGCGAAACTACCAGATGAGGCATGCTACTGGAAGCAGAGCAGGATGAGGCTACAAAAATGCACACAGAAAAGAATGCATGTTTACGAAAAGAAAGTGTTCTTCCAGGCAGCTTTTTCCATTTTTATGGAAATGCCTGAATTCAAATGAAACTGAGTAATCCAAAGCCACTTTTAAGCACTCATCCCGAATTAATCTGGACTTTTATTTCCTTTAACTTCAATCTATTAATTAAATTAAATTGTATTTAATTCTGAAAAGGAGATTAAATAGAGTGTAATCAAACACTTTTAAAAGTAATTCATGTTACCTTTTGTAAGTTGTCCTCATTTGGCAAACCCTAGCCCAAAGTGTAGGTGAACCCATTTCCTTGTATACCAACACCAGTGCCCAAGCTGCATTTCACAATCAATTGTAAAGTAAAAAGCAGTAACTGCTTCCAGTCAGAAAATGTAGTATGCGCATGCGTTTATATGTGCAGTTCACAATTGAAACTAACAGCAAAATCCCTTAAGGCCAAAATCAAGGACCTAGAAGAAACTACAAAACTACATATAGAGAGCTAAGCGCTTTGCTGCATACTCTTTGTATAAGAAGCATCTATTAAAGCCAAGAGCACATGGGGTGAGAGAGTTGGTTTTGGTTTTTAAAGTGCAAAATTAGTATGCCCTACTCTTAATTACACTTGATTCAAATAAAAGTTTCTTTTCAGGTTAAAAAAAAAGTGGTGCTAAATTGCAGCTATACAAACGCATTCTTCTTTCTCTTTCTCTTCCTAGCCGTTCTTCCTAAATAACCACACTAGCCGACGGAAACTCCAGTTTCACAATCATACACTGTGCTAGAGTTGTCTCCAGAAAGCATCACTAGAGAAGATGCTAACATCGCACCTCCATAGTCAGAGGCAAACATCATAGTAAGGCTACTTTCTGCTGAAAGTACTGCCCTATTTTTCTACCACTGTATGCTGTGCTTTTTGAGAAAGCTTGAAAAGGGTTCTACAGAGTCCATCTACAAAAATGATTCTACACTGACAGCAGCAAAAAACTTAACTTGGTTTGGGGCAAGTCCCTGGCATACTTAATTTTTAGTTAATGATCTAATGCATCATATCACTTCCTGCAGATGAACTGTGCACAATCGCCATGCATACATGCATAATGTAGTTGCTGACTGCTGGAGAATTGAGACAGGAAAACTGCTATATTTCTTGATATACAAACTTTCTCAACTTTCATTTTGCAAATATTTTTTCATTTGCTGTGCAGTGTACATGGCTTATTTTGTAAATACACAGCTCACAAATAAAGACTGATTTCTTTAAAAATGCTTACTAATTAATAATGAAAATTAATTCCCCTCCCATGCCCTTTTACAAAGTTAATTCCTGGGTTGGCAGGACATTAAAACAACAAAGCAAACCGTAACACTATTTTGCTCCATTTTCTTTGTTTTGCATGCAGACATTTCTTAATTTAGGCCACAGAGTCAGAATGTTGTGGAACTTCTCACTCAAGGTGAGGTTTATAAAACTGGCACAGGACACTAAGACAGACACGATGTCTACTGTCAGATCAAGTGAAAGATGACCGCAGATAATCAGGTGTTATACACACCCAGCTCTAAGTTACTTTGTTTTTCTGTGCACATCAATACAGAAGAATCTAATATAAACTCTACCTGGATTCAGTATTCCAATGTTTACCAACTACATGTCCAGAAAATTCCTATAGATATACAATTTGATTGTGTCACTAAATTACATTAAGATACCTAATTCCATTTCATTTCTTTAGAACAGACTGCTAAGTGAGTAAGCATCTCAGCACTGTCTTTTTAAATTTGTTTTCAAAACAGCAAATGTTACCCAGTTCCAGTATCAGGAGAGCTAAAAAAATGCCTAATTTCCTTATTTGAAGTCACCACCACCAAAGAGACCTTCACTGAATGCCACTTTGATCTTGTATGAAGAAAGCTACAGCGTGCATCATATTACTTGTCTATTAAAGTAAAATATTTTTCAGATATTCTTATATCTTGAAGTTAGAGACATCTCAAACCCGTTCATTTCTTCTTATTACCATTTGAGCATTTTCATATGCTATGCATATAAAGTTTCAGATCATAATTTTTTCTGCTAGTCACTGTCAGATTAGAACTGATGAAGCAATTTGTGTCAAAGGATTACAACTGTAGTCTTCAAAAGTTTAGCAAATACATCACATCATGTATACACATACACTCCTATCCACCTCTTTATAAACTTCTCATTTGAGACTGAAAATTCTGGGGTAGAAGCAACATAAAAGTGCTGACAAGAATATTAGTGCCCTTTAAAAGCCTCTGTCAAATGCTGAGTTACTTAATATCACAGTAAACTGAACAGAGATGAAAATTAAAGAGGCTGCAAGAAACCAACTTCAATGCTGTTCTTCCAATGTCTTCTTCTAATGTTTAATGATAAAATGTAATCATTTGTAGGAACTTTTGATTCACTCAGAATCTAAACTCTTGGCCAAACTGTGTTTCAAGACATGCAGAAATACTTTCTGTGCATTACCAATATAAAATGCATAGCTAAAAGAAGAAAACCTAGTCTTCCACAACACAGATATAGGTCTTTGCAATTGATCAAAGTGACACATCTTAATAAATAATGTGTGTGCCATATTCAGTGAAAAACACTTGATCTGATTAAAATCTGATAAAAACCCAGTATCTACATTCTGCTGTAACTAATAAAAGATACAGATTATAAAGATTATAAGGAACAGTCTAGATATAAACTCCTCCAGATTTTAGAAGAAAAGGGCAACAGTACAGACCTAATATCCCTGCAGGGATTGGCACTGACATATACTACTGTTATTTTTGCTTTGCTGAATAATCATCACTTAGACACATCTGCCAGTTTCCTTTGTGGAAACTGGGAAAATTTTAGTTATTTCCTTCCCAATTCACTATAGTACTCTTCACTAGTAAGTCCAAAGATGCTGCTTTGTCTTCAATTTTTTCCAGGTTTTGGATACAGAAAAAAGTTAATCAAGAGAGTACTGGAAAGTAGGTACCAATATCTACACAAATTCTGTCCACACAGTGGTGCTGCAGTTTATTTTCAAATGCACAAGCAATGTGTCCCCGTAACACCAATAGATCACAGTCTCAGATACATCAGCATTTACTGCAAGTAAGAGTGAATCCAACTTGAGAAGCTGTCCATTTAAAGTACTTTATAAGATGATTCTTCCACCCATTCTCATTCAACCTTCAGTACACAGTCTGATCTGCTTTATACCTGTATTTCCAAAACCTCAAGAGTGTTACCTCCATCCTGCAAACAGACATGTAAGGAACAAAGATGATACTGTCTAGCTACAATAAGAGAGAGCATGCCTAGATAGACAAAATGGTTCTCTCAGATTGCTAAACTGAAAACCTGAGTCAGAAAGCTATTCTCCTTCCTAAATTTGAAAATGAACTTGGTAAAGGCAATGTGCAGGTAAGACTAACACAACCAGGCACAAACAATGCTTTAAGATCATGGCCAACTATCATCTTGGAGTAATCCATTAATCCTGATTAATCCTTATGTGTCAACCAATACACTAGTTCATAAAGATACCATATCTTCCAGCAAAAAATATATTCTGCTTTGTGTTACGGAATCACAGAATCATGGAATAGTTAGGGTTGGAAAGGACCTTAAGATCATCTATTTCCAACACCCCTGCCATGGCCAGGGACACCTCCCACTAAACCATGTCAGATACCTGCACTGACCCAAACAGCACGAGCCTTTGACTAGCACACTACTGCATTGATCATCCCGGCTCTTCAACAAACATTCTGGCAAAAAAAAAAAAACAGGTCAGTGTTATCTATGCCACAAAGTCCTATTTATTTTTAAAGCATCCAATTTTGAAAAGCAAGGACAGTTATTGAATAAAGAGCAGCACACAGCAGATTCTTAATTCTATCTATTCATTATGAGCTACTTAATTATTTTCATGAAATCTTCATACTCACAGAAACTAAACAAATAAATGATTGAGCAGAAGACTCCGTAACTAAAAAAAAAAATTAAACCAAACCAAAATAAAACCAACCAACCAACCCACACCTTTAACAACATCATAACAGTTTCTACAGCTAAAAATTACTCCTAAAACCAAAATGCTTCCAGCAGTAGCCATAAATGCAAACTGCATGCTCAGAACTGCATTGCAGAACACCAGATTAATGGGTGAAGTGCATGAGTTCGCTGTCAAGGTACGATATTAAAATAATGAGTTCTTAAAACTCCTTAAGAGCACTTACTCTCACCTAGAGAGATTATCTGACTTTCCTGCAAAATTCACATGTATACTACGTAGTCACGTGGGTATGCGAAGTTCCAACAGGTATGTTTTGACTATGTATGTTTTTCTAAGATCAGCAATTTCAAGTTATGACTGAACAAAAGATATATATATGCACCTACACAAAAGTAAATATATATACTTCCTTGTAACAGACGGCATTACTTTGTCCTATTAAACCCTGACAACTGATATCCTCCTGTGTGAAGTCAGTTTTGACTAATCCTTGACCTTCTCAATATGTTAATTCTATTAAAGGACTAAAACTGGCTGGCTGAATTGCCACAAATAGGCACAGGTGCTGTTAGCACCTCTTCAGTGTAGACGTAATTGCAATTTTGAGGGTGGAATATTTGCATTGTAGCAATTTACTGGAAATCTGCTAGTTGGCGGGCGGTGTGTTTGATCTGAGCTTTTTTGGGGGGAGTTGGTTTGGGGTTTTTTTTTCAGGGGGGAGGGTGTTATATTT
>JAOEHY010024183.1:0-13625 GCA_025447955.1 Psilopsiagon aurifrons
AAAGAAAAAGTAGAAAAAGAAAAATGAAAGAGAAAAAAAAAAAAGAAAAATCAAAAGTAAAAAAGGGAAAGAACAAGAAAAAGGAAAAGAATAAGAAAAATAAAATGAAAAAGAAAAAAGAAAAGGAAAAGAAAAAGAATAAAAAAAGAAAAAGGGAAAGAAAAAAGGAAAAGAAAAAGAAAAAGAAAAAAGAGAAAGAAAAAAGAAAAAGAAAAAGAGGAAAAATAAAAAGAGAAGAGGAAAAGAAAAAGAGGAAAAAAAAAAAAAGGAAATGAAAAAGAAAAAATAGATGGTGACCCCACGCTATCAGCAAATGAAATAAATACCCTTCACTGGTAATGAGCAGTGGTTTCTTACTGTATATGATTTAATACATTTTACATCCTATTAATTTTCATGGCATTGATGGAAGAATATTAAAACTGTGAGAGTACTGAAGTCAAATTAACTTATCGATTACATGTATGGGACAGTAGAGACTGACTTTATTTCACCATTTCAATTGCAATAAAACTGTAATTACTAACTCATGGAATCTTCATGGAAATCTGCATTCATTACCACTTAATTTGAAATTAATGACTGCTGGGTGCTTAACTTTTCAGACATCTAAAGCAGAGGACTAGAAGGCAGCTTAAAATAAGGCAGCCTTTCCAGTCTTTACAGCAGTATTTTCTCTACACTTACCCAAACTGAATGTCACCTGTGACAGTAAAGAAATTCGTTTAGACTGAAGCAATAAGGAGAAATTAAAACTATCTGCTCAAAGACATTTGTATTTCTGTCCTCCTTTATTCCTCTTGTATGTATGTAACCTGAGGGTTGCATTCCCTCACAAATAGATTCTGCCACCTTTACACTGAATAATACTTTGATAGTGGTCTCACAGAAATTGTTCAGTGATACCTTATGTGAACCAGTCTAGCTTGTTACGGCTGTAAGGAGGTGCTGACACAAACCAGTTTCTTTCATCCTTTAATGTAAAAGAAGGACAAAGCCCTTTCTTACTTTATTTCTTGAAATAGAGGATGAAGAAAGGAGGAAACATTTTGGGAAAGAAGTGCTGTGGTTTGACTTGTTTCTTGGGAAAGAAGTTTGTACTTTCCAATTTTTCTTTGTGGGCACAGGTGAGAGCAACTTGCTCCTCCTTGTTACCTAAAATATCCATATCACGTGGGCCACTTACAAGGGACTTTTCAGAATTATTGCATCATGGGTGTCAGCAAACCAGATCAGTCAGTATTTTGCATTAAGAAGTTGTGCTAATTCATACACAGTGGTGTGCCAGACTGAAAGCAAACTTGATGCTAAAATCTGTCTTACAATGCTCAGTCAAAAATAGCTACACCTCTAGAATTAATGCAACTGCATGCAGAGGCAGCAATGTAGCATTAACAACCCTTCAAATGAAAGATCATGTAGCTGGCTTTAGTGAAAGGCAGAGTGCCTGTTTCTTGTATTTCATTACTGCTAAAATAAAGTAAAATATTTCAAATTAAAAGTGTTAGATATTGCAACCTTTTTTCCCAGATAGCCCTTTTTGATACAAGATAAATAGTTTGGTAATGCTGCTTGTTTTAATGAATTGTTTACATTTTTACAGAAACTGAGTTGGCGACATAATTTATTCTTCTAGCACTTGTACATTTTTACTTGGGAAAAAATAGAAACAAAGAGATTTGGAAAAATTAAACGCATAATATAAATGTTAATTGATTTTGAAAATCACTTAAAAAATATCTTCCACTGCAAATGAAATGATTTTTTCAAAAGTGTTATTATATTAAGGGCATACAGAAAGGGAAAAAAATCCAAAAAAGTTATTTGAGAATCTTTAGATTTGTCATTGATGCTGTGTGACAGAGAGGTAATTTATTCTTTTAAATCCCTTACTATTTTAAATAATATTTATAGAATAGCTGTTTTAAGTCCTACACTTAGGCTTACTATAGAATCGTAGACTCATTGAATACTTAGGGTTGGAAAGGACTTTAAGATCATATTGTTACAACGTCCCTGCCATGGGCAGGGACACCTTGCACTCAACCATGTCACCCGAAGTTCTGCCCAACCTGGCTTTGAACACCACTAGGGACGGTACATTCACAGCTTCCTTGGGCAACCCATTCCACTGCCTCAACACCCTTACAGTAACAATCTTCCTCCTTACATCCATTTAAACTTCTCCTCTTTAAGTCTGAACCTATTACTCCTTCTCCTGTCACTACAGTTCCTTAATGAAGAGTCCCTCCCCAGCATCCTTATAGGCTCGTTCAGATACTGGAAGGCTGCTATGAGGTCTCCACACAGCCTTCTCTTCTCCAGGTTGAACAGACCCAACTTTCTCAGCTTATCTTCATATGGGAGGTGCTTCAGTCCCCTGATCATCCTCGTGGTCTTCCTTTGGACTTGTTTCAACAGTTGCTTGTCCTTTTTATGTTGAGGACACCAGAACTGCACACAATACTTCAAGTGAGGTCTCGTGAGAGTAGAGAGGAAGGATCACCTCCTTTGACCTGCTGGTCACGCTCCTTTTGATGCATCCCAGGATACGGTTGGTTTTCTGGGCTGCAGGAGCACACTGACAGCTCATGTTCGTTCTCTCATCGACCAATATCCCCAAGTCTTTCTCAGCAGCGCTGCTCTGAATCTCCTCTCTGCCCAACCTGTAGCTGTACCTGGGATTGCTCTGACGCAGTTGTAGGCCCTTGTACTTTGCATGGTTAAACTTCATCAGGTTGGCGTGTGCCTTTGTTTTATTCTGTAATCAAGCAGTAGAAAAACATCCATTCTTAGCAACAATTCTTTAGATCTCCTATATATTTTCTGACTTTTTTTTCCTTCACATACGCTAAGATCCTCTTCTTGACAATTGGCAATACTTTCCAGTCTGTTTAATTATGTGTGAATAGCAAGCAAGCAAAGGTGATACTGTAATTTACAACTTTATTTCACTTTAATAGTACATACATTTTTTAAAAAAAATACTGACTTCTATATGCCATAGTTTAAACCCAGCTTGTAACTCAGTACCATTCAGTCATTAGCTCCCCTCCCCTTCCTCCCCCAACTCCCAGAGGGATGTGGAGGAGAATTGAAATAATGTAACTCCCGTGGGATGAGATAAGAACAGTCCAGTAACTCAGGTATAACACAAACCGCTGCTGCTGCCACCAATAATAATAGTGATAAGGGAAATATCAAGGAAAGAGAATACAACCACTCACCATCCATAGACCGATACCCAGCCCAAACGAGCAGTGATCTAACCCTTCCGAGTAACGGCCCCCAGTTTATATACTGGGCATGACGTGATATGGTATGGAATGACTCTTTGGTCAGTTTGGGTCCATGGTCAGGGTAAACATTACTGAGCAGCCAGTAAAAACAGCGGTGTTATCAGAACGGTTCTCAGCCTAAAAGTCAAAAATACAACACTGCACCAGATACCAAGAAGGAGAAAAATGGCTGCTACCGCTGAACCCAGGACTCTATATTTAGAATTAATATTTTCTATTAGTGAAATACCCTGTTGTTGAAGCAGGAATGTTGTGATTATTAATTGCAAAATCAGAAATGTTTTAACACATTAGGAAGGCTCTATCTTCACCAGAAGATTTAGGAAGTCTTTCAAATAACTTTTTAGAGAATATTTGCCTCCTCTGTACCTATCTGGCTGCATTCAGATGTACTCCAGAGACAGAAAATGAGATCCTCTCTCTGAGAGGAGATCTACCTCTGATATGCTTTATGGAACAACAAGCATGCCACATTGATGATATTTAGATGAAATTTTACATCTCATTTAATATGCAATTACTCCATTCTAATCTATTAATATGGTATAATCTTTACAGGTTATTATTACTTAATAAACTACAGAATACAGTGTTGGAATCCAGGATTTCTTTGCTAGCACTTTTTTTTTTTATTTCCATCTACCCTGCGATATCAAACATTTGAAGAATTTAAGAACACATTTACGTTGCCCTTACAGGATATTTTCATATGAAGGCTTGTAAAATGTGGTCTAAAGGAAACTGTTGTATAGATGCAAGACAACTTACCACATAGTGGAAGCTAGTGGTCTAATAAATAGAAGAATGTGACATCTTCAGAGGTGCTGCTTGGTAGTTCCAGGTACTTGGATGGGGGAGTAAAGATTTCACTTAATAGATCTACTATAGAAAATAAAGTTCAGTAATAATTGCATTAGAGATACAGTTTAGAACTTAAAATTACCTTGACAAATTAGAGATATGGGGAAATAAGGATTAAATTCATTATTATAAATATGAAGAACTCTGGATGTGCGGTAATAATAGGCTGCAGAAGTTCAGGATAGGACTAACTTTTCAGAAAGCAAATTTAAAAAAAAAATTAAGATTATGCTGAGCAAGAATTTGGTCATGAGCCATCAAGGTTGTAGGATGTTAGAATGTATTAGGTTGCAATATAAACAGAACTTGAAGAAATATTACATAATTATTATCTTTTATTATTTATTTACCATTCAAGTGTGAGGGTTTTTAATTTATTTTGGGCAACTTGAAAAAGTTCTTCAAACAACAGTTTGAAGAATATATGTATCACTAAGAAAGATCTGAATGCTCTGGATGAGACAGATCAGGCATCTAAAAACATCTCTTTTGAAAGAAAATTATAGAATTTGGATTATTTAAACCTGAATAATATGAAAAAGCAGAGAGGGAAAACCAGGAATTCAGGTGGGCAAAGCCTGTTGCAAAGATCAGGAAGAAGAAATTGGCTTACACTGCAGCAAGAAAAAAATCATGTAAGAATTTTCAGTTGATTTTAATTTGATTGATAAAGGTAATGAAGCAACACATTAAATAACTAAGAAAAGCTTAGGAGTCTGTGTCATAAAAAAAAAAGTGGTATAATTGAGCCAATCTTTCCAACAGTGAAAAGGGTAGGTGATCCCTTCGTTAGCCCTTTCCAGTCTTATTTTTCTGTTATTTTAAATCTAGTAATCAGATTAGAAAGAAATTTTAATTCACTGCTCTCCAATGGTATGAATTTTTGACCTCGTATTTTGCAGACATATACTGTAACCCTTTAGAAGGCATCAGCTGTGAAGGCAGTAATGTAGAAGCAGCATTTTCCCTCAGAAGTGGCTTTGGTAGGTGGTACAGCGGTTTTAAAGAATGGTCCCCTTATTGGTAGTACTGGCAATGGTTCACACTGTGATTATTTGTTCTTTCACTTAGAGCTTAAACACCAGCTGAATATTGTTACAAACAGGTACCCTGTGAGTGTAGGTTGAGTAATGAGATGTCATTGAGCTGTGGGTCACACCATTGAAAATATTTTAGATCTTTAATTAAAAAAACACCATTGCCCTGAAAAATTAGTGTAGCAGTTTTGATACGGTCACTGTTAAAATATCTTGACAATATTTTGCTCCTTTTAAAAGTTTAGGAATAAGAAGAAACACAAGTGAGGAAGATACAATTGAAAATACCGATAAAATGTTCTTTTATTTCAAAACTTAATATTAAATTATTATTGAGCTTGTATCTCTCTGTGTGAGCAATTTATGAGCTGCAGTCAGTTTCCATTGAATTTTGTGGAAATAATAAGTATGGGTTTATTTCAGTGTGATCGGAGATCGATCAAATAATAGCTGTTTGTGGAACTCTCCTTTGGGTAGAAGAATACAATAGGCAAAAGTGAAACACAATGTGACCCCATGCATTTAGAGTTGCTCAGAAGCATATGTATGTCTTAAGAAGTGGGGTTTTAAGTCCTGAGCCTTGCTAGTTCACACCAACTTTTTCATTTGTTTCAAGTATGAAGTAGATGACTGCAAGATCTGGCTGCAAAATGAGCTGTTGAAATCTTTCTGAATTTTGAAAGAATAGACATTTTTTACAAATAGATTTCCTGTATGGGAGACAATTGTTTCTCCCCTGGCATCACTGTGGGAAGCATGGAGGCTCTGCTTGCTGTCCGTGGTACTTCTGACGCTGTTCATCCCTCATGTGTGAGATGATTTTGACTGGTTGTGGTGTGATGTTAGATGAGCTATGTGGTCTTTGCAAGAAATTGGATTAGCTCAAAATCAATCATGGGTGCCATCCAGAAACTTCTTTAAAGTTGTAGAGCTCCTTCTTTTGGCAGAGCTGTTTGTTCCTGTCTAGAGGAAAACAAAGTATATACAATATAATGGAAAGAAACAAAAGAGAAAAAAACGATTACGTACAAAAGCTTATACTTCTCCTTAAGCTCAGGGACTTAGAAAGTACAGGTTATGGAAAAAAAACCCCAAAACATTAATATAATAAATATTGCATTATTCTAAAAAGAAGTGTGAAATACAGAATTCACAGAAACAAAATTACTAAGTTCTATGCTTCATTTACATGCCAATTTAACCACGTCAAAGCATATCTTGCATGTAAAAATCTGGATAAAAATGTCTGTCTTCCACTCTGTTTTTCTGAATGTGTGTAGGGCAATCCGGCTTTCTTCTATAGTCAAAACATGAGAAGAGCAAATAAAAAGTGTCTCCAAAATGTATATTCTTATATACATTTTTTGACATTTAAGTCCACAACTGATATCTGTCAGTGTTAGGTGGTTAAAGTAATTTGCCATGAAATTCAATTTCATATTCTGCAAAATCCATATAACTTTTACATTCCTATGATGCCTCAGGCTTCATATAATTCTTGTGCAGTTTTCCGGAATTTTCCTTGAGTTTCATGTAGTCAATTCCCTTCTCTGTCAGTTTGTTCCCTTTAAAAAAAAAAGAATAATAATAAAAAAAAAAAAAATTAAAGTGGGAAGTAACAGTGAAAATAAGAATGACACAAACCTGTGACTTTTTTTTCTTAAACATTATGGGTGGATCACACAGGCTTCCTGATTAGTTCCTTTCTCTACGGGATTGACCTGTGTCTTTGTCTCTTTACTGACAGTACCTCTTTATCTTAGCATTTACCTTACCCATCCAGTTCATTGACAAAGCAAAGTTATTTCTATTGCAGTAGAGTGAAGAGCGTATGTGTAATTTGGCAGCATGGAAGCCTCTCATCAGGAACTTTTTTGTTTTGGTTTTATAAAACAAAAAGAAATTTGTGTGCCACTGAGGACTTTTCACAATTTTTGGTGCATTTCTTGAAATCAGTGCCATGAACACTGTTCCTCATTGAGATTAAGACACACACTACTTTGGTTCTAGTGTTCTGTTTTGCCTCTTTATATTATATTCTCAAAACTTTTATAAAATTATTTGCATTTGGTATCATTTGTAATTGCTATAATCTTTTAGGTGTCATATAGGTGTTTCTATAATTCTCTGTTATGGGAGCAGACAGAAACAAATGCAACCAGGGTCCGAAAAATACAGAAGAGTGATTCATAGAATTATAAAATCATAGAATCATAGAACAGTTAGAGTTGGAAAGGACCTTAAGATCACCTAGCTCCAACCCCCCTGCCATGGGCAGGGACACCTTCCACTAAACCATGTCACCCAAGGCTCAGTCCAACCTGGCCTTGAACACTGCCAGGGATGGAGCATTCATCACTTCTTTGGGCAGCTTGTTCCAGTGCCTCAGCACCCTGATGGTAAGGAGCTTCTTCCTCATATTTAATCTGTACTTCCTCTGTTTCAGTGTGAACCCATTACTCTTTGTTCTATAGCTATAAGTCCCTGATGAAAAGTACCTTTCTAGCATCCTTGTATGCCTAGGTTATTGATTTGTGGAAGTTTTTACTCAGAACGTAGTGTACTCCAGTATTTGTGTTTTCCTTAGCTCACCTTGAGCTAAGCAAGAAAAGTCATTATAAAGGTATTGAATACAGAGAAACCATATTCTTCCCAGAAAGGCACTAAAATGTAAACAACTGGAAGCTGAGGCAGAAATAGCACCAATAAACTATCCTACTTACAGCTGCAAGAAATGTAAAGATTTGATAATATTTCTTAATTGTAGCTTGTATTGAGAGTATTGCCAAATCTTCAAGAGTCAAACAGCAGCATTTTTAAGCATACAGTATTAAGCTGCTTGCACCTTGCTCTTCTTTAAACATTCCGATAATTTCTGTCAGATTTCATTGCAATCTTGAAGATAAGGGTAGACTAATACTAGATTACTTTTGTGGATAAATTCTGTGCGGAACTAAGTCAGCAGCTCCTTGCAAAATGTTTTTTGGTAAAAGGGTAAAACATTTGTCATTATTCATTCAAGAAACTCATTAGCAACTAAATCGCATAGCTGAGGATAAGCTAATTAAAGAAAAATCTACAGGGTAAACAATTAGAAAACTATATATGAAACTCTTTAAAATTATGAGGTGAAAAAAAATCTATGTGTAAATTATTATTGATATATTTGGATTCTTTAGATCCTGGAAGATTTACACAACCTTATTTGTGATAATCTAGAAGGTTTTAGTAATCCTAATCCTACTATAGCAGCATCATATAAGGATCTACATATACAACTTTCCTGCATTGAAGGCTGAAGCTTGGATTTACTTGTGGTTCATTAAGATCCACAAAATTTGAAGTCTGCCAGATTCATGACCCAAAATAACACTGTTGACAAAAAAATAACTTGCTTGCTTTTAAAGAAGCAACAATGGAAGTTTTTGGAAGTGGATGCGAGAACTGCTCGTTCCTTATTAGACAGTGATATTTTTATACATTTTTTGTAACAATCTGCAGTTATTCAAGTTATGCACCCAGCAGTGACAACAGAACAAGAGAAGCACATCCCATCTGGAGACCAGGATGAATTGAAAAACCTTTTGATTTTAAGAGAATTGGCTCAAACTCAGGAACACTTAGCTGAAGCCTAATCTGCTCTGTACTGAGAAATCAAGGATCTTTCTTTTCATTTGTTTTCTTGATTTTTTTTTTTTCTTGGTGTGTGTTTTGCAGGCAGGTTTGTGAAGTTGTCCAAAGATTATGCTACATCACTTGCAAATTTGCTGTGGATTGCTGAATGCCCTGACCTTATCTCATGGGGAGAAGAGAAAAGGAAAGGAACTGGGTGAGAGGTAGAACAGCTGGGAAGATCCCATGTTCGCAGAGCATCTGTGAGAATTTACAGGTGAAATTCTGCAAGCAAGTTTTAAGGAAAATTCCCGTTCATAGTCCTGTTCAAAGATCATTCCTACATGTAGAAATATGTGAATGCGCTTTTGTTAACTTATGTGCATTGTTACTCAGTCCCACTGAAGAAACTGGAGGTGCCTGTTGTGCTTTCACGATATAAGCCCGCGGATGGCTTGAAAATTTTGCCTGTTTCTCCTCCGCATACCCCTGCCAGATGGATTATCCATCATGTGTGCAAGTAGACCTCCTTCTTTTGGTAAACTAAAGGTAGATTACTCTTTCACAGTGAAATTCATACCAAACTTTGTAGCTTTTGGCAAACACACAGAAATTCCTGGGAGCTGTTTACAATCACTTTTTTATATTTATATCCTCGCTTGTAGAGAAAGTAATTACTTGTGTTTGATGGATGAAATGGAATGCTAACAATGAAAGAAAAATTTATGCATACTTCCAGCAATGTAAGTTGTTAGTCAATCAAGAAATTGTAAGTTCACTTACAGAAAGAGAAAATCAAGTGAAATCTAAAACCAAACCAAAACATTTTTTGTATGTACCTGCCTATAGATTTAATTTTCTAATTAAGACTTTAAAGGTATTTCTGAACTATGGAAAGCATTTGTGATATGAACTTTTCCTGAGCTCTATGTTTCTGAATTAGCTTCCAGCACCAGTGTATAGAGCTGGAGATACAACATTCAAGCATGGTGGACTTCCGGAATACGCAAAACTGGGGATCTACTTGCCCTGTATATGACAAGTTCATAACATTTATTCTAGGTCTCAGAGAGTAGTGCAGTCTTACATGACCAGAAAATCTTACCTTTCCTGCTGTAATGAGGCAGTATACATTTCAATATAGAGGCAGGGCTCATTGGTGGCAGGATGACTGTGAGTTCCACTTTACAGGGCATGCTCCTCCCTTGAGCATGAAAGTCTGTTCTTACCCTGAGCAACTCAACTTAATATTGATATATTTTTATTTTAAGTAGCTAAAGATGCTGATTGCTGTTGTCCAATGGCCAAGCTGATCTTAAACATGTGACACTACAAGTCTTCCCATATTGATGCAAATAAACATGACAAATAGAATGGATCATTCAGGTAATTGTACAAAAAGAAGGCATTAAGCACTAAGAGATAGGCACCTGAGACACTTATCTGCCTCCTTAGATCTTTAAAAAACTTTGTGTATCTTGCCTTAGCTGACCATGGTGGCAGTAGAAAAATGTCAACTGAAGTGCAACTTTTTTGCTTTGAAAAGATTCATTCACAAATGGAAACGCAGAAGATTTTAGGTCTGCTGCCTGGAGAAATGACAAAGTCATACAGTAAATCAAAGTAATTCTGGAGCTCTTTTAAAAAAAGAAATAAAATACTTTTAAAGGAAAATGTTTTCTCCTAAAAGGAAAATATGGCCGAAGTTATAACCCATTATTGCCAGTACTGTATGCATGGAGATTTTTAAAGTAAAATATGAAATAATAACAGCATATGAGTTTTCATGCAGTGATAACTCTGTGGGCAAACGTTTTTTGGCAAATATTTCAGTCTGTTTATTTTGCATAACTTTGGCTCTTCTGTAGGTGCCCTTCTGTTATTTTAGGATGAAAAATCTACAAATAAATAAATAACAGATAGGCTCTATAAAAGTCACAGAAGACAAATGTTTAATAAATTGTTCAAAAATTACCAAGATAGGAAAAAAGGATAATATATTTTTCTGGGAGAAATTATGAGAAAAAAGGAACAGAATGGGAGAAAATAAAGTGACTGGAAAAGAGCTTGGTAAGAGACTTCTAAAAATGATTAAAAATAATGAAAAATTATTGGTTTGGTTTTTTTTTTTTTCTGTGTTATGATTTTGAAGATGGTTTTGTGTTTGTGTTCTGGGGAGTAAATGAATTATCTTTATGTGGAATTAATCTCATGTTTCCAGTAATTTAACCTTAAAATACATAGTGTGGGTTCCTATAGTGAAAGTAAGTGAAGAAAGAATTTGAAATCAATTTCTCTGCATTTCACATAATTGACCTAATTTAGAATTGGTTAGATGGGGAAAAGTTATTTCATGTTTGTTTGAATTTTGACCAACTCAACAAGACAGTCTGTTATATTGACATGAATCTTTTTACACAGAGGTGCATAGGAGACCTTGTCTCCTAAAAAAAAGCCTCAGAGAAAATAAAATTATAATTTGCCTGTGGTGGAGCCCTACTGTGCCTGAGCAAGCCTGCACCTTCTGGCTCTCAACTCCATTGACAGCTCTTGGGAAAGAAAAAAGCAGACAGACTGCTTGGTGCTCACAGAAGTGCAGCCTGCAAGCAGCAATGGGCAGCTGGCCAAGAGCCTGAGTGCACTGTATGTACACAGCACCGCAGTCTGCCCTGGTGAGTGCCAGACAAGGATAGTTTTTCGTGTGTAAATGAAAGGCCTTTCATTTTTCAAGTCAGTGTACAGCATCCCAAGCTGTAGAGAGCAAACATAGGGAGGCAGCCAGTGCTGAGCTGCTTACAGAAGAGCTTTGGTTCTTGTTTTAGCAAGACAAAGCTGTGTCACTCCTTCGATGTGCTTCTTCCCCTGCACTTCAGTGCCACAAGTTCACATCCCAGCTGGGGACTTTGTCTCTTGGTGAGACTGTTTTCTGGAACTTGGTGTTACTGTTGCTAACAACAATAATTACAAAGGGGGAAATTCAATCATGAAGGAAAAAACTATAAGGCAAAGGACTGTGCAGTGCTTGTTCATTGATTCATAATCAAGGATGGAAATTAAATAATATATTTGTTTAGACTCTGTCTTTCCCAGCACCTTGCTTCTAAGTCAGCTGCTGTGGTGTCTTCTGTGAGGAATTAAAGAGTGAAGGAAGTGTGACAATAAAAATAATAGTAACAAAAATGTCCTGGCTGATTTGTCTTTTAATGAAATATCACTTCTTTCTCTCAGGCTGCATATATTTTTTTGATTGCTTTTATACTAAAACCATCAAAATTTTATACATCTGAGCAGCCATAGATTTTAAATTTAGTGTTTTAAAGATAGATTTAGACAAACATGAATAATGGAAAATTATGTGTCATATGTACAAACCTAATAATCTTCATCTATTCTTATTTCTTACTCTTCATAAGACGCTAAGGCTTTGATGCTTTTGAGTATCAGTCATGAGTCTGAACACTTGCAGGACTGAAACTGCAGAAGTTTTTTTTTTGCGCATAGTGGTTTATTGCAGTGGGAACAGCTTCTGAGTGAGAAAAACATATGTGTGTGCTTGTGTATAGGCATGTATATACATATATTTAAGGTACCATTTTGTTTTAATAAAGTGCCTTGAAAAAAAGGCCAAATCCACTGCTGGTAAGGGAAAGAGTGGTCTGCTCTGTTCCACACTGCATGTGTTAGGTGTATGAGCACTTTTTTGCATTTATGGTCAAAAATAAATAGTTAATATTTATGCAGCCACCCATTTAGAATGTTGGAGTTTTTTTGTTTGAATATTCAAATGCAGGGTCTGCAATGTCTGATAACATAAAATGAAAAACCTCATCAGGTAACAGAGTCATGCAGACAGGAAATTTGCTGTTTCCTGACAAAATAAACAGCGTTTCTTCTCCATCCTTAGAAAAGTATGGAAAACTGTCAGTGAGATATAAATCAGGCTACTCTCTATGTCTGTTAAAACATTCTGTTCTTACTTTCAGTGGTCAGCCCCAGCCAGGCAAAAACAAAACAACGGAAGAAAAACATTACTGACACCAATTATGAGCTATTTAGCTACAATGTTCTTATCTGTTCAAAAACCTGATGTGATGGGATCTTTCCCACTTGACACATGGACAGGTTATACAGGTAGCACCTATAGTGCCAACAACAGTGATGTATGTTAATTTTCAGAGCATTGATGGGAAACTCCAAGCTGTTACTCTTTGCAATGAGGGAGTCATGGCAGCTATGTTCAGTTCAGAAATGAATCAAAGAAAGAACTGTGTTAAAGACAAAAGATTTTCAGTAGCTCGAAGAATAACACTGATCACAAAAGACAGTCATGAGAAAATCCTTGTGTCAAACCAAGCAATTTTTAAAGTCTCTAAAAGGAGACCAGCTGTTTATGGTCTGTCCCTGACTATTGTTTTCATTCATTTCTGTGCTTAATTTAAGAGCTCTTAACACTTTGACTTTGGAAAGCTTGGTGACAATCAGCCATCATCATTAAAATTTGTTTAGATATTTTGATGTTGCTCCAAAGCAATTTCTTGCTGGAGAGTGCAAGAGCTCTGGAGTTGATAAATTTGAAGAAAAGGATTTTGTGCAAAATTACATTTTATTCTTAGAATATTCTTAGAATTCTGCCTCTGGAGTTTACATCTGTATGTAGAGATCTTCATTTCTTCATTTACGTCTTCAAAAACAAATGTGCTGTCATGGGTTCAGCAGTAGCAGTCATTTTCCTCCTTCTCAGTAGTTGGTGCAGTGCTGTGTTTTTGACTTGTGGCCTGAGAACAGCACTGATAACACCAATGTTTTTAGTTATGGC
>JAOEHY010024186.1:0-29385 GCA_025447955.1 Psilopsiagon aurifrons
CTTTTCTTTTCTTTTCTTTTCTTTTCTTTTCTTTCCTTTCCTTTCCTTTCCTTTCTTTCTTTTCCATTGCAGACTCTCTCAAATAGAGTTTGAATTTAAGGACCTAAATTTGGCATGTACACAGTTTTCAATGAAGATCACATGCTTTTGTAAGTTTGGAAAAAATGGTTAAGCAGCACATTACATGCACAGTATTACATATATTATTTTTCCATGCTGCTTCATCCAGCTCAGTCCTCTGGGACACAGAGATTGCCTGAGAAATGGGCAATGGTGTTGATTGCCAATGAAACCACTATGAGCAGAGAACTTCTAAGGCCCCAGGGACATGGATGGGCAACCTTCATGTCGCTCCTGCCTTTACAGTGGCTGCAAAGCTTTAAACCTCTCTTCCATGTGAAAGCCAGGGCTTCTCTTCAGCTAGATTCACAAAAATCTACTTTGTCTGCCTTTCATAACCTAGAGCATGGCCTAAACTCTGTCTTTCCCAAGCTATTTTCTCCAGCACTTTCTTCCACCATGGAATCTGTCTCTTTGTGTAATTAGCTCAGGCCAGACCCACAGTGTCCTGGTTATTCTGCTTCCTCCCTGGGAGCCAGCTCATACCCTCCCCTTGCTGCTGTCCTGAGCCAATATTGTAGCCCCCTATACTCCCACTGTGTTGGTGACATGCCTTACAGTTTGGGAATAGCTGCCATAATTAAACAGTTCGAAACTGAGGAGCCTGCAGGGTTTGATTTATGCGGAAAAGCCATAAACTAAATATAGCTTTGCTAAATGACGAGTAAGTTCGGATTAATAGTTTTGCAGAAATAAATGGCATGTATGTTCACCAGAACAAAGAAAATTATTAAACAAGAATGTGGAGAGAGAAATGAGGAGGTTTCTTCATGCCTCCACCTCCTCTCCTCCTTGCTCCATTGTCCCTTCTGCTTCCCATATTGCCTCTGGCTCAGACAAGGCAAGGATGCTCCAGCCGGATGGTGCAGTCAGGGGTTGCAGGCAGAGTTGTGTGGAGCCCCTCGTGCCCAGTTGCTGCATGTGATGCTGGAGCACCTCTTTAGGCTCTCTTGTTAGCTGGCAGATGTCCTGGTGCCGGCTTCTTGATAGTCATTATGGGATGGCAAACCCGCAATGCTCCATTGGTAGATCCATCAGGCTGGAGGTTGCTCAAGGCAGGTGTTGTTGTGAGGCCTAATTTTGCTGGCATTAAATGCCAATTCATTTTTTTAAATTACTTTTTTTTTTTTTTTTTTTTTTTTCAGGAACACTAAATTGCGCTGTTTTAAAACAGGAAGTCCACGTTAAAAAGCTGTGTAAAACCATTATGTTGTAGCCAACACTCCAGGCTTTTCTAATTAGGTCATTTGGAAAAAAGATGACCTTTTAGTTTCTACGCTGCTTTTCTAGGGTCACATGTTTCTAATTATCATTTGTATTTTACTTTGCTAAAGCTGTTGACAAGCTGTGACTGTGTGTGTGCGCGTGTCTGTGTTTTGGTTTGTGTGAGGGAGAAAAAAGGTCGAAAAAGAGAGACAGTACACATGATTCATAGGGCTGCTCTCTGCAAGTGTTCAGTCAGCAGAAGAGGACACATTTGCATTAATTTTAAGCTGGTCCAAGTGGAAGCCTGTGAACCTATAAGGTGAAGAAAGCCAAAAGAGTTTTCCAGAGTCTGCGTCCTTTTCATCTAGCTTCCCCTGAGTTTGTTCAAAGCCCCTTCATGAGGGTCTGTGCTCTCTTGGGCTGAGCATCATGGAGAGTAGACCATGAGGGATGAGCAAGTGGCTTTTCAGTCTCTTTGCAAATGCTAGTCAGAAAGTAAATGAGGAATCGGCTCTATGACTGGGACACTACAGAAAGACAAATTTGTAAAAAGAAGAAAATCTGCATTTTTCAAGCCGCATTTGGAGTATAGAAAATCTGCCATCAGAAGCAGAGATCCATTACAGTTGCTTGATTCATTTTGCGTCTTACATTCAGCCTTACAGTGAGCACAGATGTAGACCAGCACACACTTCTTGCAGAACAGTAGGAAAATATAAGAAAGCACTTTGATCTCTTTGTGCACTGGTCAAGTCATGGCTAATGGCACAGAGATATACAAAGGGAGGCTGAGAGAGCTGGGCTTGTTCAGCCTGGAGAAGTGAAGGCTCCAGGAAGACTTTAGAGCAGCTCCTGGTCCTTAAAGAGGTTACAGAAAAGCTGGAGAGGGGCTTTGGACAAGGACCTGTGGGGACAGGACTTGGGAAAATGGCCTTAACTAGGGGAGATCCCCTTAACCAGAGGGGAGATTGAGATGAGGTCTTAGGCAGAAGTTCTTCCCAGTGAGGGTGCTGAGGCCCTGGCACAGGGTGCCCTGAGAAGCTGTGGCTGCACCATCCCTGGCAGTGTTCAAGGGCAGGTTGGACAGGGCTTGGAGCAACATGGTCTAGTGGGAGGTGTCCTTGTCTGTCACAGTGGGTTGTAACTGGATGAGCTTTAAGGTCCTTTCCAAGCCAAACCATTCTGTGATTCTATGATTCCGTCATATTGGAGCTGCATGGTCATGGGCAACGGCAGCATGTCAGATCTGAGGCACTGAGGCTAAATGAAAGTGGAACTCAGACATGCACTTTTGGGTGCAGATGGCAGTGCTGTGCTCGGAGTGCTGTGCGATCCTCTCTGGAGCAGCGAAGCTATGGGTGCAACTTTTTGCTGCAGGCGCAAGGGTACTGGTGTGCATGGGTTGGTGGGCTGGCTTCTCTGCAAAAAGTGTTTGCTGCAAAGCAATGTATATCTCTTGTCCAGAGCTCCAACAAAGCCACATTGTTGTTGGATGAAAAACAGAGAAAGAGACATCCAGGATGTTCTCTCAAAGAGGACAACATATGTAATGCATATTCTAAGAGCTGCTCAATATTCCAGTCTGTTGCACCAGAACTGACTTCATCCATTGGTTCTGCTGATTGAAAATAAAGGTACTCTGAACTGCAGACCTGCTCATGAACTTTGGAATTAGACCACCAGCTTGTATAAAAAGAGTTTAGTCTTTAGTTGGCTAATCTTTTGTGCACTCCTGCTTAAACTGGGGTAGGTAGTAGTAAATTTTGTGGCACAATGAGCTGTTAATAATTTTGATCTTCTGACTCAACATAGTTGTTCACTGGGCACTCATGATTATTTCAATTATACAGTAACTGGAAAATGAAATCAGGATCCTCGAGATCTGACACTGGGTTTTACTCACTGTTCCGGGAAAGAATTTCCTCTCATCGTTTCTCATAGGAAAAATCTGTTTACAAAGACTGAAAAGGGGAAAGAGTTCCCATCTGTGAGTACTGCTTTCTGAAGATTATGCTATAGCTTCATGTGAAACAGAGAGAGCATATTTCACTTCAGCAAAGATCATGAGGCAATTGTTAACTATAACATGGTTGGGTGAATTTTTATTGAGAATGTATCCTATGGGTTAAAAATTGGTTGTGCTGTGAGAGCATGGGCGAGCAACTACCTTTGTGAATGGCCCTGATTTAGAAAAACACTGAACAGGTGCTGGATGTTAAACTTGAATTTTTGGATGTCAGTTTTGAAACAAGGCACCAATATTGCACAGGCTTCCCAACTGCAATCTGAAATGTTGCTATGACAGTTTTCAAGGTTTCTTTAGTTCTTGGCTATCTGTAGGTGGTTTCCAGGAAGAGGCACAAATCAGCATTTGCAGAAAGATGAGTTACCTATAAATTGATGTTAAAATATAGATAGCATTTAGTTTTTATGTGTGTGATTATCTCTGTGTACACACACCCAGGCACAAACACACATACGTGTGAATCACTAACTTTCATGTGAATTTGGTGTCTTGTGGTGCCAGTCTTACCATCAGCAAGTGTAGGCTTAGAAAAACATTTCATGCACAGCATGAATAATATCTAGCACAAGAGTGTAAATGGTGACCCTTGTCTTGTGATCATCATTTACAGCACTTGTGATGGTGCTGTATGTGCGTTTGCAGTTGTGTAATATCATCTCCACTCATTGAGTCTGGCTGCTTGAGCAGCCACCTTGATTTCAAAGTGAAAAAGAGCCTATGTCCAGTAAAAGATTGTACCTGACATGTTGCAGAACCAAGCTGAAAACCAAACAACCATGCCACAAACACCAACAGAAGAGTTTTTAACCTCAGTCTGAAAAAGTGTTTTTCAAAACTGATTGAAAAGTAAATTCAGTTACAGATCTCCAGCCTGAAACAATGGTACAGTAGTACCTTTTCAATGTGAAACCTCTAGTGTTCATATGAAAATAAATTCATTAGGCAAATCACACATAACTTGCTTTCTTATCTTTGAGACTAATAGCAAAGGTTTGGTAGTAATCAAGGGGTGGGGACACTGCCCAATCAGTGTTTTGAGGATTTCTCTTGTGAATAAGATAACAAACTGCTGATGAGGTCCACTCATGCTGTGTGTCAGACTGCACAGTCATCATGTGCAATCAGTTCAGTCCAAATCTCTGTGGGGATGCTTTGAAGACACCTGAGCTTCACCAGGACCCCCTGCATGCTTAACAGGAATTGCACATTCAAACACTTCACTCAGCACCACAGTTAGTTGCATAAGGTGACACTTGGACTCAAATCAGCTGTCTTCTAAGCAAAGCAAAAGCAAGCCAACACAGTGAACACTGTAAGTGGGAGAGTCTGCTCTTGGAAGACAAATCCCTATACAACCAGACCAATTCTGAGCCTGAGACCCCTTCCAACCCAAATTATTCTGTGATTGTACATCGTATCCACTGTTTCATATTTTCATGTATAAGGTTGTGCTGACCTGGGTTTGCACATGTAGGTTCCGCACCATCCCCATGTTGGGGCAGCAGCAGGTTGGTTGCACTCAGAGTTGCCAGGATCCCTAAATTCCTGCCACTGAAACGGAGCTAATTATACGGCAGCTGATACCATGCATAGGCAGGCATAAAGACACGGAACACAGGGTTTTTTCCTATCTACCAGAGTTAATGGGTCTAAAAACTGGAGAAAGGCATTAAGTACTGGTTTCAGATATATTGGCTGGGCTCTTTCCTAATGCTAGTCTATACCTAACCCCAGGCTTTTCATTCCCTTTTTCTCCTCTCCCCATTCCTACAGCCACATTATTAGTCCTGTCACCTCAAGATCTATATAAGAAGAGTTACAATTAAACAAGCATTTTGATAACCCAAGAGCAGCAGGAGGAATAGTTCAGGTCTGCGCTTTAATTCTTGGGTCAGAGCCTTTCTGCCAGTGTTAACTTACACGATGCATTGCCTTGAGCAAATATAGTAAGTAATAAGAAGTTCCTGAGTTTATAATTTAGTTTGTTGAATATCTTCCAAGTCTTCTCTGTTCTGTTTCCTACAGGGAAGAAGCAAAATATACCCAGTGCATATGACTAAAAAAACCACCAGAAAACCTAGAAAGAAGTGGTTAAATTGACCTACATACTAGCAATTTTGCTGACCAGATTACTTAAAAGGCTAAAGGGCTGCAGATGTCAAATCCATATATGTATCAGTAAAATGATCATGATAATCACAGCTTGTAAAACAGAGCTGAAATGCTTCATTAGGTACTGACAGTTTCTAAACCATGTTGTCACTTTCTGAAAATATGTCACACTGGCATTTATTATTTTTTTCTAGATATGGAGAGAAAGAAATAGAGAATTGCACTGTGAAACATGGATGAGTTGAAAGCAAATCAAAAAGGTCTCTTTTTGAGCCAATGGTGAGATCACCGTTCTCTTTCAGCAAAGCAGGACAATGTATTAAACAAAACTGCTCTTAACCTGTTGGGCACTTGAATCCCTTGGGTTTCCTGTAGTTATCCTATTGAAAAGCAGGCTTAAGAAGTACAGATTTCAACAGCTTTAAATTGCCAGTAGCTCAGTGTAAGGAAATGTAAAATTTAAAGGTAAAGTGAATTCATTGCTGCAATCATATTATGATAACCTCCACTTGAGATTGTTCATTTTTAAAAACTGTTGGTTTGGCTAAGCTGTATTCTGGGAAATTTATTTTATGCTTTGTCCCATATGGTTTACCTGTTAGTTTTCAGGTAATTCTAAGAAAGAGGAGAATATTTTACTCAGAAATGTGGCATAGGCTTGTGGGAAAAATATGCGCTTATGTAGTCTAAATGAATGGTGCACTTAGCCCTCCCTTTCAGAATGCAATTTGAGTCATACTTCAATAATGACTATGCTTTCTTCTGCTTATTTTAATAATGGTGTCTTTCAAGGAAGCTCTTTATAATAAAGTAAGATCTCCAGTTTGAATCTACAGATATGCAGCACACATACCAATACATACCACACATACTAACACATACAATACCTAACAAACTGATCTGCAAAGTCCCTTCTGTGAAGGATTTTCTAGCAAGAAGAGCTTTTCAAGTAAGACAGAAAGGCTGGTGGAAGTGGCCCAAGTAACCATTTTTCATTTACTACATGTAACCACCAAAATAATTAGCCTTGTAACATGGAGGGATAATGAGGCTGCTCTGGATTACATCCTTTTAATTTGTCGCATAAGGATTCATAGGAATTCCTCTTTTTTTTCTCTTCTTCATGTATTTTGTGTTCACTGCAGCATTGTTCCACCACCAGCCCTAGGAAGCAAGAATGTGTTGGCATAAATGAGTTACAGATGTACCATACCAGGGCAATATTCCCCATCCAGGTAGAGATCGTGGCAAGGAGACTTCAGCTATGGCAGCAGCCGAAAGAATTAGACTGGTCTTAACCCTCAAAGTAAGGATGAGAATAAAATAGTGACCTGAGAGGTGGTCAGAGGTCATCTAAGAGTAGGGTGAGATCATCTTATATTTTAAGACATTAAATGAAAAAAAGGAGAACATTTACTTATTAATATAATTTCCTAATCATTCTTATAAGATTTTAATGAGTGACAAACTGACTCGGGATACAAATTTATGATTTCCCAAAATAACAATTTGATTGGTTTGAATGATGTCTTGCATCAGTTAATCACAGTTAATTTTGCTTCTGAAGTGATTTGACTTTGCCAGTCTATCACAACTTCCATGTGCACAGCTATATTTTCACAGCTGTATCTCTTTTCTTTGTCTAGTGTAACCCCCAGGACCCAGGGAGACTCTCTTCTCCAACCTTCCTTCCTGTTCTACGCATGGACCAGCTCACACATACATATATGTTCATCTAGCTATTTTCTTCCTTTTGTCTGAATCTTCCTCATCCTATGGTCAACTTCTAGCCTTGGTCTCTTAGCAGAGTCAGAAAGTAGAAATAATTACGAGAACACTAACCTGTAACAGTCTGTGCAATGGCTTCCCCCAATTTCAATTAAATCAAAAAAAGCCCAGACAGGAAGAAATTTTTAAAAAGCCCTGTAGAAACAGAAAAAGTGGGAACGGCTTTAACCTGACAGAGATCTTGGGCAGAAGTTCTTCCCTGTGAGGGTGGTGAGGCCCTGGCACAGGTTGTCCAGAGAAGCTGTGGCTACCCCAAACCTGACAGTGTTCAAGGCCAGGTTGTGACTTGGAGAAACCTGGTCTAGTGGAAGGTATCCCTGCCTGTGGCAGGGGGCTGGGACTGGCTGAACTTTAAGGCCCATTTTATTCAAAACTATTCTATGGTTCTATATCATAATTGTCCCTAGCCACTTCCCTGATACGATAATAATCTAATACAGGGGAAGGACATGTGCTGCACCTGCCCTAGTGAAGTTAATCTGAGAAAGGGAATTCTTCTATTTTCTTGCATTTACACAACCACAGCTTGCCCAAGAAGTAGCGTTAACGTAGATCTTGTGTTGTACCTGGAAATACTAAAGCCACAGTTTTCCACTTTGATGGCAAAGTCAGGCCTGCAAACTGGTGTTATACACCTAAACAAATGTGGTTTGCCTTGAAGGGAGCAGCCTTAGGAGCCAAAGGTATTTAGCATTTAGATAAAGTACTCGTATCAAATTCTCTGATGAAAATGACTCCCTCTCCGATGCAATCACCCTGAGTTCAACTGTATGTATGGATGTGTGGATGAAGGCTGTAGTGAGCAGGGAGGCAAAGATGAAAGAGTGACAGCAGTATTGCTGGCTGGAGGAATGAACCTATTACAAAGAAAAAGTTAAGTCATAAACCACTCTGCAACAATGGCAGAGGACTCGCTTAGTTATGTGGATGATGTTGGCTGACTCGCAGTGCAAAACCAGGCAACTGCTCACCAGATGTGTTCAGCTATATGCGTGCTACCCTGGCCCTGTACACAGCCTGTCACATACCATAGCTACATTGCTTGGGGTGGGCTGTGAGAAGCAGAAAGGAAGGCCAGAGCACAGTTGACATTTTTCTTTTTACTGTTTGTTTTATATCCTCCCACTCCTCATTTTCCTCCTCCTACACCCTGGTGCTGCATACTGATGAGAAAATACTTGGTTCAGACCCAACCAGTTATTTCTGGTTATTAAGGTTGGTGCTGGCTGCCCAACCTACACTTTTTAACTTGCCAGAGTTGCATGGGGCCATTGGGTTTGCATTGTCAGCATTTAAGGGCACGTTTAAAAAGGATTCTGAAAACACTCACACATGTTCATGAAGCTAGGTACAAATGCATGTACAGAGCCTTCCACCCCATGCACTACATTAGGCAGAAGAAACTATCTTTGGACAGGTTTCACAGATATTCTATCCTTTCCAGCTCTTACGAGCAACTTTTGTAAAAATGAGGAAAAACAACAAGTGAAGGTGCTGGATGGTGAAATAAGAAAGTGTCTTGTTAGAAAAAGAGTATGCAACTGAAAGGATATGGGGACAAGTGGCATCACAGGATATATATGTTTCTGTCCACTTGGAAAGTGAGTCTGTAAATTTGTATAAAAAAATATTAGGGAGAAGTCCTGGGATTAAGCGATCTGAACTATGAGCTTCCTCCTCATTATTTGTGGGGGACAAGAAATCGAAGAATACTCCTGTTGCTAAACGGAGCACCCAACTCCCATGCTGCACTGTTCATGCAACAAAAAAACCCAAACCATTTCCCAAATCCAGATCAGTTCAGCATCTTTGCCTTCCCCAGGTGAGCTCTGTCTGAGACATTTTCAATTATGCCATCACAGCAGGGCTCATGGTCCAAGTAGATTCAAGCTGAAGCTTATTTCAGACTAATGTTTGACACTGCTTCTTGTTGGGGGTGAGAATAGAGAGGAACATGTGCATGATGGTGACACACTGTATCTTTTTTATTCTCTGGACTTGTGCCACAGGGTTTGGGTGGCTACAGCCCATGAGATAAGAAAAGCAGCAAAGGGAGCTGTGGCACCCTGTGACATTTTTCAGTTACCCCATTTACCAGTCTTCCAGACCTTGAGATGATTTCCAGATAATTTTCTGGCATGAATTTTTGAGCCAAAAGCTACCAGATTGTCAGGTTCTTTTGTCTTTCTAGTGGAGGTGATCACTGCAACAGCCCTGGACTTAGACACAGACCATGTCAGCCTGCTGCAGCCACATTAGGAAGCTAATGAAGATGGCTGGTAGAGAGCTTGAGCAAAAATATGTGCTAACCTGTTACTGTAACTCATGCTGTGATTTATTTCATGTAAGCTGTCTCAGGGAAACTTCGAGTGCTCACTGCTATTACCAACTGCCTTCTACAGTCAAGAAACAACCATGTGCTTCTTCTGAAACTGCAGGCCTGGATGCTGGCAGGAACACTGTCTTTAAGGTATCTTGCTTTAGGAAGTCCTGTGGTGGCAATCATGCTAGTGCTGGTGTTCACTGTGCCCCCCGGTCAAGGAGGTCACTGGGGATGCCTGGGTTGGCAGCTGAGCATTTTGGTTTAGGCATCTTGCTGGTCTTCCCTCACAATTTTCCACTATACATACTCAAGGATCCCCTGCAACAGGGTGAGTCAGTCACTTCACATCATAGTACATGAAGTAGAAGGCAGCTCCATCCGCCCAGGAGCTGTAATGCATGACAGCTGAGATAGCATCTAAGGCTCTGTCCTCCCGGCTGTGGGAAAAGGGCCTGAAAAGAGGTCAGCAAATCTCTACAGAAACATCGTCATGATGCTCATCTTTTTCTGCAGCACTGGCTTTTTTTTGCTGAAGTTTAAAGAGAGACTTTGGGCACAACTTGCTCTGAAGGAAGTCACTGCCACTGTTTTGTTTTTTTTTTTCCCTAATGGTGATTGTACCATGAGTGTTACTGGGAGGGGAGAAATTAACCTCTCAGAACTACCACTAATGGACAGAAATGCTGGACTTGATCTGGGAACACACACACAGATGATGGAGCCAGTGCAATAAGACAAGATGCCAGGAGAAGGCTCTGGGTAGACCTTATAACAACAGTCTTCCAATACCCAAGGGACCTGACAGAGGGGAGATTGAGATGAGACCTTCTGCAGAACTTTTTCCCTATGAGGGTGCTGAGGCCCTAGCACAGGTTCTGCAGAGAAGTGGCTGTCCCAACCTGGCAGTGTTCAAGGCCAGGTTGGATGGGGCTTGGAGCAACCTGGTCTAGTGGAAGGTGTCCCTGCCCGTTACAGGGGTTTGTAACTGGATGAGCTTTAAGGTCCCTTCCAACCCAAACCATTCCATGATTCTATGATTGCAATCACAGGTCAGCTGCTTGGAGGTTTCCAAAGCCTCAGACTGTAGGGTGGGTGGCTTTGCTTGCAAAGCAAATTGGTATTTCCTCCATTTTAACCCAACCTGCTGTAGTCTCTGCCTGCCCAGAGCAATCTTGACAGCACTCACACGCCTGCAAACACCAGCAAACAAAGTACACTAAATCTATGCATGGCTATTTTTGGTAAGCTAAAGGAAAAATAGCAGCCTGAATTGGGAAAACCTGGGAGTCTGCCAAGGCCATGATGTAAAGCTTTCCAAGTGAATGCTATGGCTGAATCAGTAAAAGCGTGTCTGAGTCAGGATATGCTGTAAGATCTTGCCTTCTGAAATTCAATCCTCCTCTCTCACAGAGAGGTAATATTTCATGCTTTTAACCCTTTCTCCTCTGCTGAGGAATAAGCATTAAATTTGCATAATTCAAAGGCTTCATTTAATTTAGGAGGAAATGCTTTGTTTAGTATTCAGCATTTGGCTGCTAACAAAGAAGTCTGAATATATGAACGAAGCCAGAAATTCCCAGTGGAGAAATAATGAAAACCACTGGTATATTCCTAAAGTCTTTTTATCTTTAAATCACATCAGTGGATTCTTGCACAACAGTCGTATTTAAATAGCTGCTAGCTCAGAAAAGGCAGCAACTTTGAAAAAATATATTTCCATATTTCCCCATATTTGAAATTTACAAATTTTTCCTTTGTATCTGTCCCCTTTCAACTATGTGTGTGTTTGATTTTCTTCTCTGGCGAGATATAGATCTTATTGTTAATAGGGCTATTCCCTAAAAGGAAAAGGATTCAACAGGAAAATACTCCATATTACTGGAAGAGTAATGATTTCCCTGGGCCTCTCCCCAGCATCTTTACAATAAAGGCAATTCCAGGAATTTATATGACTTTTAACAGGAGAGGCTTTAAGGAATAGGAAACAGCATCCAAAATGCAAAATCTCTTTCCCTTTGTGAAAATGATTTGCAGATCAAATCCCAGCACCTCTCTAGGAAAAGGTTTATTAATGAAGGGATGGTAAGAAATAATAAACTATCTGAATTACACATGAGTTTGTTTGAGGAATATCAAACTCTTTTAGTGGGCATCCTGATACTATTTATCTGAACAATAATAGTGACTGCTTCAAACTCAGAATTACTTGGTTTTGCACTGAAAGACATTGCAAAAGTCCACATTTCCCGTGTTGCCCCCTTTTTCCTTTTTTTGTTGGCTACTGCTCTGCTCATGAATCTCTTCCATGCTCTGTTCTTCTTCATTTCCTGCAGTTTTCACTGCACAGTTCTTTTTTTTCTCTGCTACTATCTTGGGTGTCTTTTTTATTTCTTCACATCTCCCTACTTTATGCTGTGCTCCTACTTTCACTTTGCTACAAGCCAGGATCTGGCAGCAACCAGTGGAAAAACCGAGCACACATTTGTGTACATTTGGGACTGTGCTGAGAGGCAGAGTTTTATCAGTCTGCCATTTGGCTTGTGCCTGCCCCTTCAGACATCTCACTGCAAAGCTTAGCACACTATGGAGGGTCTTACAGGTCTTACAGGTGACATTCCAAGAAAGGAGGGGAGAAAAAGTGCACAGGAATCTAATCTTCCCTGCAGATAATGGGAGATTCTGGGGTAAAGTTAGAAACCCCAAGTTTGTAAATTTTATATGGCTGAAGAGCGCATCTGACCACAAGAAACATGCCTAACTTACTGGATAAATAACAACAAAAATGGATGGTGTTCTAGACATTTTTCTCTGTCCCAGCTCTAGGTGATCATCAACTTGTCTCCTGATAATTCAGAGTGTATCCAAAAAAGTGTGCAATACATATATTTATAGTTGCAGGAAATAAGGAGACTTTGCAGACTAAGAGCAAAACCAGACTTTGAAGTCCTGTAGCATCAAGCTTGTATCTTGATCCATCCATAACAGCTTCTGAGATATTGTTAAAGAGCAGTTCTCTTGGCTCATAGCTCTGTGGCTCATGCACTGTATGTTTTAATACAACTGGGTGTCTTGCATGTCCAAATAGAAACATGGACATGGAGAGGTGTGAAAATGATTTCATATCTTTATTTGAACAATGGTATTTCTAGCTCAAGCTGATCAAAGATTACAGGATCTGTTAATGCAAGCAGTCTTGCACCACCTCAGGTTACTACTATCATCACAGAACTGTTGTGATTGTCTCTTCAGCTATACATGTGAGTTTTGTTAGGCAAATAGAAAATCCTTTGAACTTCATGGTCTTTCTGGGTGTTTCAAGCTGGCTAACTGGCAGATTTCAGTGCTGTGAGCTGTGGTTCTAATTTGGAATAAAAATAAATAACAACAATAATTTAAAATATCACAAAGAATGAAGTTTTGTTTCAGGTGCAGATCTACTGGGAAAAGTGCTGTGTCCCTCAACCCCTGTACTGCTGCCTACTGTAGAGGAGGACTGGCAGGGGTGTGACGCCTGCTCCTCCTCTATAGCTATAGGCACTTTACCCTGCACCACTGACTGTCTTGGGGTGCTTAAGCCAGGAAAATTGTGTTGGTGATGGTGAGTATGAAGGATGCAAAATGAAATAAAATTATTTCATACTGAGTTACAGCCTCCTGTGGTAGCTGTTTATCCCCCTCAACAGTCCTTCTGCTGCATCTCTCACAGAGGCCATTTAAACCTTTGGGGCATTTTAACCTTCTTTTGCTTCTCTCAGCCACAGGAGAGCTCTCCCTTGGCTGGTTACCCTCCTGAGTCTGTTGCATGCAAGGCTAAATTTTTGGCCCAGGCTGTTCTTTGTGTGTTGCTCTTCCATGAATCTGCCTGATGGCTTTTCACTGGGGGACTGGCACTGACACATATTTCCTTCCAGCAGCATTCTGTTCAGTTAGTGCTCTATGACAGGTTGCAGTCCCTACTCAGCAGCAGCTGGGGAGTTGAAACATAAGCCTGTTTTTTACTTGGTAGCCCTACGGAGGCTGCTCCGTCAAGATCTGAATCTCTGGTGAACAACTGAATCTCATTGCCCGCTCATTTGCATTTTATGCCTAGCATCTTACTTTTGCTTTCATCTATATTTATGACACACCATAGTATACAGCAACTCCTTTCAGAGCAATTTTCTTGATGTCATTAGCCTCTCTGGTAACTTGCTAAACAAACAGTGAAAGGGTTTAGGAGGATTCAAATAACAATTAGATAATTATGTCTACAAGAGCAAAATGCCATTTTGTAGCTAGACAAGGGAGAGGAAAAATGGTGCCAGTGGTATTAGCAGAAGCAAGTTTCGGGCAGATAGCCAAAAGTTTAAGTGATGCTCTAAACCAACCCAAGTCCCACAAGTTCCCGTATTTATTTTTTTTCCAAGAAAAGAATTTTCTCTTTCTTGCTCTCAAACTGTCCCACCTTTTGCACAGTTGAAGGCCCTCCAGGATGTGTTTGCTACCATTCTGCCCTAGAGCTTTTGCTTTCTCAGATAAACCCTCTGGAACACCCTCTTTCACAGTTTAGAGAGATGACAATGGACTGGAATGGATTGGAAGAGGCCACACATATCAAAGTGATCTACCCTAAACATGTTGTCTTGCGCTTGTTATGGGATTTACATGATACTTATTACAAGCTTACTTAAGGCAAATTAACTGGAAAGCTAGACAATATATCAGAGCAAGGCATTTTGAGACTGGGCTTAAATGCATTTTCAAGGTTTGCAGAGCTGGTTGTAATGAAATAATAGCAGTCTGCAGTGGACTTTTACCTACAAACCTGCTTGTCTGTGAGAAACTCCTGAGCAAAGTCATTGGATCATAGAATTGTTTAGGCTGGAAAAAATCTTTAAGATCATCAGGTCCAACCATTAACCCAGCACTGCCAGGTCCCAAACAACAGCACATCTACACGTCTTTTTAACACCTCCAGGGATGGTGACCTCATCACTGCCTTGGGCAGCATGTGCCAATGCTTGACCATCTTTTCAGGGAAAAAATTGTTCCTAATATCCAACCTGAAACTCCCCTGGTGCAGCTTGAGGCCATTTCCTCTTGTCCCATCACTTGTTCCTTTTGGGGAGAAAAAACTGGCCACCTCTTCTCTCCATCCTTCTTTCAAGTAGTTGTAAAGAGTGATGAGGTCCCCCTGAGCCTTCTTTTCTCCAGACTAAGACCCCAGTTCCCTCAGCCTTTCCCCATCACACTTGTGCTCCCTTCACCAGCTCCGTTGCCCTTCTCTGGACCTGCTCCAGCACCTCAATGTCTCTCTTGTAGTGAGGGGCCCAGAACTGAACACAGGATTCAAGGTGTGGCCTCGCTGGTGCCTAGTACAGGAGAACGATCACTGCCCTGGCCCTGCTGCCACACCAGTGCTGATACAGGCAAGGATGCTGTTGGCCTTCTTGGCTGCCTGGCACAATCTGGCCCATGTTCAGCTCTGTCAATAAGGGCCCCCAGGTCCTTTTCCATGAGCAGCTTCCAAGCCACTCTTTGCCAAGCCTGTAGAACTGCATGGGGTTGTTGTGGCCCAAGTGTAGGACTTTGCCTAGCTGAACCTTGCAAAATCTCAGCGAAGGGTACAAAATATTAGCAGACATGGCTTTGCAGGAAAGGTGATGACTGCTAACACTTCATCATGGAAATTAAGGAAAGCAGCAGTTTGTCCATGCTTAAAAGGTTGCATTAGAGACATGAGAAATGGCTAGAGAAAAGCTGGCTGCAAATACAGCTGTTAGGCCTTGGTATAGCTCCCTCCTGGCTAATGTTCCAGGACATCTTTACTTGAGCAGTGTGAAGAGTGACATGTACGCTAAGTTGGGGCAGAGGATCTGAAGATGGATTTCCACAAAAGGATTGTTCCTCAGCAGTGCACATGTTAATCCTTGTCCATCTTTGGAACTGGACACTGGAGCTGCAACTGGCTTTCTTCAGCAAGAAAAAAAAGCAGGTTATTCTTCAAGTGGGGTGCTACTGCAAATTACAATTGGCTTTTAGAACTAGGTGGCTAAAACATATGCGGCAAAATAGACTTTATCAATGCTGTGAAGAATTTGATTTTTCATATCATGGATGTCTAATGTAATATTCTGAGTGTTCACCATATTTTCTTTGGAAAATCTATGAAAATATATAACCTTAAAATCATAATAAAGTTGGAAGATGTGTTTCAATGGAAGACACTGTTTCTAAGCTCATGTGAATCCCCCAAGAGACCTTCTCATCACCAACCTATTTTCTGCATTCAATAACATTTGTGTGAAGTAATGAAAGTAAAGACATCTCATATACTGCAATACATGTGCATGCAATTTTGCAGATAACAGAACCAGCATCACCAGGAAACCTCTCTACTTCAACTTTGTGAGCAGATACATAAGAATGAGAAACCAAACAGACAGTAAAACATCCATCTTCAGCTCTATCTGCTAGTGGAGATCAGGAATCTGATTTTTGTAAAGCTGTTTAGTCAGTAAAGGTAAAAATGATTTCATGGGCAGAATTTCAGAAGCATTTGACAAAGAGCTCTTGAGAACCTCTTGAAATGCTTGACTTTATATAATTTTATATAAAATTTCAAAGTATAGTTTATATGGCTAAAGAAGTTGGCTCCCATTACTACAGTTTGCTTGAGGTTGGACCAGAATAAACAACCTGAGATGATTCTTTAAAAGTGATTGCTGGTTACTTGTCAGGTATAATATAAAACCGTGAGACAGAAAAAATTTGCAAAGTCAGATTCTCGCTAGTGCAAGGAGAATTGCAAAGAAAACTTCTAGACTTTTATATGCGTCCAGGAAGGGAAAAGTGATGAGAACATCCCCTGACCCTTCCCCTGTTGCTTCTAACACAAATTCAGGTAGGGACCAGAGGTTTCTCCAGCAGATAAAATGAAGCCAAATAAAACTAATTCGTATTGCAGGGGACCATGCTGATATATAGAGATAGAAGTATACCAGAAAAATTAATCCAAGTTTTTCTTCTGTTTGTTTAGCAAATCATGGAATAAATGTGATATCTTATTATGTAAATAGTTAACCAAGTGTTCCTGTAGCTTAACCTGACTGCTAAAGAACTCATCTAGAGTAGATTTTACATAGAATTCCATCTGTTTGTTACACAAAAATGAGAATTAGACGTTTATGTCCTAAAGACATGCAGAAAAGCAGTTAATTTTGAGGTCACAGAGCTATTATATTCTTCTTTCAGTTATTATGACACTTAGGATGACTGACCCTGTTCTGGAGGATTCTTCAAAACTGAACAAACCAAACATGATGAAGAATTGTTGTTATTCTTAATTTTGTTTGTTTGGGTTTTTTTTTTTTTTTTTTTTCTTTTTCCAGAGGATAAAAAAAAGAAGAGGGCAATAAAGGTGAAGGTGGCAGAATTGAGAATAAAATTCAGGGCTCCTTTGCTCTTTCATGTCCTTTAAACTTTAAGCTTTCACCTATTTCATGATTTTCTGTTTAGAGGTATAAGGTACTGCCAATGCCTGTAAGGCTGCTCCAGTCAGTCTGAAATTTCTCTAAATTACACCACGGTTCTTTGGCAGAAGGTTCATATCTTCCACTGTAATTTTGTGAAAAAGAGTGCATTGCTGTGCTGCCAAAGTCACAAATCAAGCAATATGTAAGGTGCTCCAAAATTATGAAATTATTGCAACTTTAGTGAGATGAAGGAGTGAAAATGTCTGTGCTAAGTTTCTTAAATAAGTGGTCTTGAACATTCTATGTCCTTTCAGGAAGTTTTCTTGATTTTTTATTCCTTGATTCATGTCAGGAAGATATTTATGCTTGAAAAAGCTAAGCATAAATTCTGATATATTTTCATAACTCCAGAAGCTACAGCCTTAAACAACACACCAAAACGTGCACTACAAACAATAATGTTGCAAGACGTCAATGCTGCTGGCGATACTCAAACACTAACAAAATATAATATCATAGTTTAGATACCTTGTAAAGAAGTGTCATCCATCTGAGCAGTGTTAGTTAAAGGTTAGACAGCCGTGTGATAAATATGTCCTTGTTATAGGCAGTTGCATCAAAGAAATCTCACATTGGACTGAACATCTGCACGTGGTGTAGCAAATAACATCCATCTGACAGACCAATTAGTTTGCCACAGTTGGTGCAGGAAGATTTTGCAACCAGATAACTGAAGTTTCTGTATAATTTACTGCTGAAACACCCTAAGAGAAAACTTCACAATTCAGTTGTACCTATTGAACGTTTGCCAAATAGCTCAGATTCTTAAATAATGGGGCCAAATTTCCAGCTGGTGTAAATTAGCACACCTCCACTGGTGTTAGTGGAACAGTTTCAATTTAGACTATCGGAGAATATAAGCATCTGTGTTTATTCACGCAAAATAAACGATTTCATGGGATAATTGCAAAACAATTAAGCTTGTCATTTATTGGCACCATATAACTGCATGCCATTCCATATACCTGCAAGTAACATACAGAGAGTACTCAAGCTGAATATTGGGTTGAATTCGTAATAGATAACTAAGGCAGCAGTGACACCATTCCCTGTTGAAATGAAATTTAATGAGGATGATGGAGAGAAATAATTCTGAAATCTACATTTCTCTGCTCTTAATTTAACCAGAAGTGGAATGCTTTGTGCAAAGTTACAGCTACTCAGTCAAGTTATTATTTATCATTACACCTTTTTTTATTCATGGAGAACATGGCATGAGTTAATTCTTACAGACAGCCCACCGTAGAATTGCTTTTAGACAAAACAGACAGATGGACTATCTCTTCCCTGAAGCCTTGTTAAACTAATAACGTATAACATTCATCTTCTAACTTTTAATTGCATTTCATCAGCTAGTGTCTCCTAGTTTGCACTTCAATTGTAAAGCACAGAATTATATTATATATGTGTACAGGACTCTGCTGTTGAAAATCTCAGTGGGTTTTGGCTCTTCATCTGTGTGTCTGTGATTCAGCATAGCAGGGGTTAGTTCTTAGATGCCACTGTACTCCAGGGAATTGGTAGTGATGATTAAGTTGAGAATACCAGCCCTGATAATTAGCTCAGAGATTCTGTATCTAGATATGTGCTGTGAAAAGAGAAAAAAAAAAAAAAAAAAAAAAAAAAAAAGGAAGAAAATGGAAGAAAAGGAAAAGAAGTGATATTTAGAGCAATTAGCCCCAAGGAGCTGGCTAACCAGCTGTCTCAGATTTGACACCTGCCAGCAGCTGGTTGGTCAAAATAGTTATTTACTATATGGAGTGGGCATGTTTACTGTCTTTTCCTTGCTTTACTGGTTTAATATGCTGCTTTTTGAAAGATATAAGAAAGGGAGAAGGTAGAGATAGAAAGATGCAAAGAAAGATAGGAAGCGAGGAAGTGGGGGAGGAAGAATGAGGATGATAGTCATCTGTTTGAGTAAGCTCATAATGTGACCCCCTCAAAATAGTAAATAAAGCTCCTCTGAAAGCAACACAGTTACTCTGGTATAGATAAGAGTCAGCCCTTTTTGTGCAACATTTTTCTGCTCTGAATCTGAAAGCTAGTTTTCTCAATTCAGGTCACTTTTCCACCTCTTTTATCATACATCACTATCTTTGCTGAATGGGGTAAAATGTCTAACCTGCTGTACTTAGAGCAAGCCAGACTTACACTGGAACATTTTGCATATGCATAGTCTGATGAAAAAGAGAGCAGTAGTATCTTGTATGTTAATAATGTTAATAAAGTAAAAATTTTCCTAAAGGTGAACAGGATTTACAGATATGGTCTTTTATTTGGGTATGGACTGCAGATTAAGACTGACATGTATGGCAGATACCCTTTTAACTCTGAGAGCTAAACATTTTTTAAATTTAGTGGAACGTTTTATTAACCAACAGTTAATACAATAAGTTTCTATGCCAGCACAAGAAGGTCTCAAGATTATCATCTAACTCTTAAGATTTTTACATCCAGAAGATACCTTGAGGAGAGGATCTGGTTTAAGAAGTCCAAGCGCCTTTTTTTTTTTTTTAAGAGAGGGCCAACAGAACCTTTTTGTCCATTGTTGTATTCCTCCAAGTAAAGTGTTTATTAGCCATTATATCTTCTTGTGGACTCATTCCAACCACAAAAATAAACTTTTTTGTTGAATGGTTTCTTCTAAGTGTTTAGTTTACAGCTCAATGAGTTGATAGAGATGGGTCATTCAGGTTTGGCTAATAAATGGATATGAACAACTCTTGAATGTCCATAAATAGATGTGCAATTAACTGAGTTTTGCCTGCCATGAAAAAGTGGGAAAAAACTAGAAATCAAACCTTTGTTCCTGCCTATAAAAAGAAGTTTCAAATTTCCATTATGAAATAAGGTCCTTTAAGTATCTTAAAAGTGTTACTGGCCTCTTCAGGAGGTACTGTAGAGATCTAAGTCCTTTAAATCTTTGAACACTGTTTTCTACAAAGATGGCCAAGGCCTAATTAAATTGAGTGCTTTCCTTTCTGTCTTCTAAACTTCATTCCAAAACAATACAAACACTGATATAAAAAAACAGTGTGACAGCTGATTACTACATAAACAAACAGTGATAGTGGTAGTTGTAGCATTAGCGTAGGTATTTTTGAGCACAGGACATCTGGCATTATTCTTGAAGAAGTAGGTTGTTCTAACAGACGTACATATTGCAGTGTGTAAATAGTCAAGAACAGTTGTTGGTTTGTAACAAAATAATAATAAAAAAAAGAAGCCCAACAACCCCAAAACCAAAACAAGAAACTCCATGCCACAAATAGATCCCGGGCTTCTTAGAAGCAAAAACTGTACTGCAGGTCGGAGGCACTATGGGAGGACATTTCAGACATGTCACACCCCCAAAATGAACCATACCTTGTCCCAAACCGCCTGGTAATGAACTCAATGTACTGGTACGAGCATAACCTCTCTTTTAGTTTTAAAGGCACAAAACCACATTCACTTTAGTTAGCTAAGGAAAAACTGTTATTCAGCAAGAAAAATAAAAGATGTTACTGAAGATTGGTGAAGTATATGAAATGATGGAGGTTTTTCTTATTGTGAAAGTATGGAAGACCTAGTAAAAATTCTGTTAAAACCACAAGTGAGTGAAATCAGATCAGGTGTGTTGCAAGCTTTGAGAACCAAAGATATTGCCTTGTAATGCCTGTTTTCCTAGTGTTTCCCATTCATCCAGCCCAAATCATGCAAACAGAAAAACAATTGTTTCTGATTATGAAGACAGTGTGCATGTGGAACTTCTATTCATTTCAGCGAGAATTAGATACATACAACTGAGACCATAATCTAGTCCCTGACATTTAAAAGGCCACAGGCCTGTAATTTTTCCCTGCTAAAATCTGTGTACTTTTAAATACTGTGAAATTTATATCCATGGATTTTAATGAGGAAAGGCACCATATAAATTCTAAGCAATCTTTTCAAGACATTTAAATTAATTTCTGGAACAAAAGATGTAAACCAGGAGTGTTTTTCTGGATCTAGCTTTCACAATAATATGGATAATTAATCTTTCATTCTAAAATTTCTCTGGGGAGAATGGTAAATGGTTTTCATTTGTTGCTAAGCATCAATCTTAAATGACTCTAAAGACTGTGCCTTGTTTTGTCATGCAACATGTTGTATATTCTTTATTTGTTGAATGGAGAAATTGCAAGCCATATTTTAAAAGGCATCACACAACTATCTCCCTTCAGAACAAGGGAATTAGTGCATTTTTTTCCAATTCTGATTCTTCTTACTAAAGCCAGAGTCTTTGTATTAATTTTATATTGATGCATTGAGAAAAAATTTTGGGCTCAAAATACTTTCTAACCATGTAACCATGCAACTGTCCTTGCCCAGGCAAAAAGTTCTGGAATGTACTTTTGTTTCTTTTTTACCCTTTCAGCTCATGATCTGAGTCAAATTTTATTTTCACTCAGATACATTTGAGGCTGAATAAAAGAGAACTAGTCTACCTTTGCTCAATTTGAGTAATATCTCATAAAAAAGAAAAGAAACTGAATAGCACCCGACACGTGGAATGTTGGGTGAGAAAATAGAAATAATAAGTATTTAAAACTATAAGGGTTTTTTTATTAGTACATAGACAGCACAGGTGAAATATGCAATCACAAGCTTTTTCTCTGGCCTGGTCTAGTCTGGCTATAGAATTTGGCCCTTTGGGTTTCAACAGACTCATGAAAAAAAAAATGGAAGAGATTTGGGATGGATGTTTCTGCTAAGACAAGACTTACTATATTGAAAAACGAAGAGGTAAATCATTCCTATGTATAGAGGAATTTCTGTAAACATGGACTGATCACTAGTGCTAGGAATCTTATTTAAATCCAGGGAAAGAACAGTTTGAGATTGTTCTCCAAAAGTCTGTATTATCTCTTCTATCTCTTCAGTTTCATTAAGTCTATACAAGGTATAGTCCCTTTAATAACATTTGTTAGAATCTGGGATACTTTTCAGTGTTCTGTTCCACATTTTTTCTTTTTGAGTGATGATTAGGGAAGTGATAGTCCTGAGACTTCATCTTTGTCAGTACTAGCATAGTCCTGCACAGTCTTATCAGCAATCCAGAGACGTGAGACAGCTTTTTTCTTCTCTAGTCTCTCCTCAAAGTCCAAGGCTGGATTTCTGAGAGGTCTTAAGCTCAGATAAGCTTTTCTGTCAATATCAATAAAAAGTGGATCATAGACAACAAGGGTAATTAAATTATTCCAGAAATGATTAAGTCATCTTAACTTGGTGTTCAGTGTTACACTTATAGATAGATGCTTAGTATGGTTTTCACATATACGATAATATCCAAGTTCAGTGTCATGACAGCCTATCCAGGTTAAACTCCGTTCAGAGCTGCCAGATCCTGGCTGTAGTTGATGTAGAAAAGGGTAAGGATGCTTAAACTGGGCATCTGAAAGTGGTAATCTTGGATTGTTCAGTTTGTTAGCTAGAATGTATGTTAACATCTCTGGGTTATCTCTTAATGTTGCTGAAAAATCATCAAGCACAAAGCATGTACCATTAAAATCAAAAGGTGCAATGAAGGCATTAGTGAGGAGGAGGGATTCTGAGTTTTGGAACAATTTGAGGGGTAAGGAAGGGAAAGAAGGATTGAAAAAAAAAATTTCTGCCAAAACAGCAGCCTGCTTTTTTCTGCAGCTTCAAGATAGAAAAGAAAATAAAATGAATGTTTAAGATATCTGGAGGTGCTGCCAACAATGTGGACTATTTGAAGAGGGAACACAGGAGAAAGCAGGATGAAAGAAAGCAACTGATTATCCAGCCCTTTAGAAAGCCCATGTCATATCCTAGGGCTAGATGACCTAAACCTTGCCGAGAAACAGTAATTTTCTGTGCAGACTCTCCTGCAGGGCACATTCTTCTAGATTACATGTTTTGATATAGTGTAAAGGTCATTATTCAGCTCTGGAAGTTGTTAGAAACCTGAGTAAGGAAACATATTTCTCTATGTCAGCAAAGGCTGACAGATCAATAGCTGATACACTCTCTGATGGAAGAAAACTTAGAGCAGCATCTCTGCATCATGAGTGATTCCTTGGAGTCACAGATGATGGAGCGCTCATGAAGGCAAAGAAGAGAAACAGTAAACATAATAGAGCCCAACAGAATAATTCCTGCATATGACTGAAGCTCACCCATATGTGGAAATGGTTCTCTGTGTTACTACAACACCTCCCTTATTTTTCTTGATGTGTTTGAATGCTCGTTGGCCCCTTTTTCCACCCCCTCAAGTCTCAGTAACATGGGAGAGATGCTTTCTGACAGACAAAAGATAATCTTACACTTGACTTCCAATATCAAGGCATTTTAACTGGCACACTTTATATTGAATAATTCATGGGTATTCAAGCTTTACTTCACTTCACAAAGAAAGTGCTTTCTCTTAGCAGCGACAGTAGATATGAGCAGCTAATTCATTATTTAAAGAGATTAAGTATTAGCAACTGGTATGTGCTTTTCAGAGCTCTTTTTATTCCCTTTGCTCATGTTATCCCCTGCCACTTCCCTGCCTAGTACAGATTTTAGATTGATTTTACCATATTAAAATCTTTTTTTCAACAGATATGTACCCTAAACCCACACCATTTCCAGCATTGCTTTGTCCCACTTTAAAAACGTCAAGTAATAGGTAAAAACTACAGTGCACTGGTGAAATGCTTTAAATCCCTGTGAGCTCATGAGAATGCACACAAATGCAATGCTTTTACTCTTGTTGTTTAAACCAGCATCAGATGAAAGCTGGGAAAGGGGATTTTGTATTTATGAACAGTCTCTGTGGCCTCACACCGTGGACCAGAGGGAAGGGGGATGTTTGATTGAAAAGATGCAAATTGCTCTTTGTTAAACTTTGAAGAGCTGCTTATACAGTAGATCAACTTCTTGCACCTGGGGATTTGTCTCCTTTGGGATGCAGACCCTTAAATGCTGAAATCAGGTAGGATGTTTTCAACTTTAAAAGCTCTACCATTAGATATTACTTTGCAGACAGGTACATTCCTTGGGACCTGAGAGAATTAGGTTCATTCTATATTAGCAAAACTCCTGTGAGCAAATTTTAATGTAGATTGAAATTAAAGAGACCTCTTTCCTGTGACTTGATCAGATTTTGAAGCAGCCTTTAGTCTCTCCACAGATCAGCAATAGTTTTGCAGCAGATTTTTCGACACAAAGCTGTGTGCTTTGGCAATAGAAAGCACAAACTCAAGCAGGGTATAACCAGGGAAGACTTTCCCCCTGATCCTCCCAGCAAACCTGCAGTGTATGGTCCATGGTGCCAATGTCACCACTTCACCCTTTTGCTTGCTGGGTCTTATAGGTATGCTGGACTTCTTATGCATGGGCAGCTGCAAATGGACATGAGGGGTGTGAAAAATAGATCCACTTTTGGATCCTGCACACTGACACCCCTGCAAGTCAGGGGCAAAAGCAGCACATTTGTAAAAGTCACCAAAGGATGAAGCCATGAAGCTTCCCTGTGGCTATGGAATTGTTGCAGCCTACAGCAAAGAGTCTTTTCCTGGGTTCTTCTGTTGCCAGTGTTTTAAAAGTAACAGAATTCTATAATGATTTGGGTTGGAAAGGACATTGAAGTGCTCATCCAGTTGCAATCCTCTGCTATAGACAGGGACACCTTCCACTAGACCAGGTTGCTCCAAACCCTGTCCAACCTTGCCTTGAACACTGCCAGGGATGGAACAGCCACAGCTTCTCTGGGCAGCCTATACCAGGGTCTCACCACCCTCACAGTGAAGAATTTCTTCCTAAGATCTCATCTCAATCTCCCCTCTGTCACGTTAAAGCCATTTCTGTTGTCCTGCCCTTACAGCCCCTTGTTCAGAGCCCCTCTCCAGCTTTTTTCAGGCACTTTAGGAAGTCTGAGATCAGGCTATCTTCTTCTCTAACCCCTTTAGGCTCCCTTTAGGAGCTGCTGTAAGGTCTCTTGGAGCCTTCTCTTCTGCAGGCTGAACAAGCCCATCTCTCTCAGCCTGCCTCCAGAGCAGAGGTGATCCAGCCCTCACAGCATTTCTGCGACCTCCTCTGGACTTGCTGTGCCAGGTCCATGTCCTTCTTATGTTGGGGGTCCCAGAGCTGGACACATTCCATCCCTAGCAGTGGTATGGAGTTGCTCTACAGAGGAAGAACACACATGTATATACCTAAAAGCCTCAGCCTGGCAAAGCACTTGAGCACATTATCAGGTTAATGCAAGCAGCCCTGGTAAAACGCTTAACTGTTCAGAGCTAAAGCTGAGGAGCTTTGCATGCTTGTCTGGGTTTCTGCAAACACTGTATGTCTCCTAAGCTGCAAAAGGATGTTCACTCCATCACACAGAGGTGAGCTAAGCTGAGCTAGTCTTTCTCAGTACAGAGAGAGTGTTTCTGTCTTTACTGCTAGGGTCAAAACCATGCTTGTGTAATTAAGGAATATTAGAAGATAGGTACAAAAAATGGGAACTGTCCCATCAAAATGTATGTTTCTTCAATTTAGTCGTTTTGCTGTGAATATCATGAATCAGTTCCTCAGATAAATAAAAGGTAGAACAAAGTAAAGCAATCTCCTCCTTATATCAGGGGTGGATGGAACAGAAGCAAGGGGGGTAGAAGACCAGCTTTAAGAAAATCTGCCTTAAGCAAGGCATTTTGCCTCATTTACTGTTCTTTCCACTAGACATCAAGCAGCATGTCTCATGAAAGGGTCTGACCTAGAAAGGCCTGTGTCTGGGCTCTCCAATGCATCAAGACCATGGCAGAGCCACCTTCATCCTTGGCCACCCTGCCTCTTCCCTCCCCTCTTGCAGGAGCCGTGAAATGAATCCCATGGTCCTTACTCATTCTCAGCAGCGAGCTGTTATCAAGTGCTGGGCTCTCTGGCTGGTGTTTCAGGCATGGACACCTGGGTAGAGAAAATTTGTTCTCTTTCCTGGAAAAAGGGAGAGAAGAGGAGCTCCCAGACCCTGACCAAGTGTTTGTACCCTGGTTAGATTTAGTTACCTGCTCACACCAATAGTGTCTGGGGACTTGTCCTGTACTTTCATTTTCAGTGCTAAAAGAGTCACAAAGGCCTGAATTATACCCGTCTCAGATAGGCATGCTGCTCTAGCAAGCAATTTCTTTTCTTTATATGTGTTTAGTACCCTAATATGTGTTAAAATAATAAATGTGAAGGAAAAAACCTTGGGTCAGCTGCTGCTCCTCATATCTCCCTTCCCTCTTGTCTTTTACCTGGCTTCACACTTTACTGTTTGGTTTTTTTTTCATGTTGCACAAAAATACGTCAGAGAATCTGTTTTATTCAAACTTGCACTGAATTTTTAGCCAAATAACTTGAAAATCCCAGGCTTTACAAGGAGAAAGAGCAATACCTGAGGTCACATCTAAAACTTAATTCAGACCACTTGTTTTAAGCTACATTTAAAAAGCTCATAATTTTTTTATTGAAGGAAAAGATATGTTTTCATTCCACTATTTGGACTAAACTTAAGGAGATTTGATATGATTCTCACAACTTAAGCCAAGCTTAATCACTCTTTTCAACTCAAGCTGGTGGCTGGATGAATAAAAGTATTGTTACTGGAGAAAGTGCAGAGAGCACAGGGCTCCTTTACCATATGCAAAGCCACAGCTCTGGCTAGCAAAAACGTTTTCCAGAATAAACTCAGGTGAAAGGCTGGAACTTTATCTTGGAAATATTTTTGTTTCTATTGGTGCTATTTATTGCAAGAACAAAAGAGGGGAAAAGGAAACCATTGCTTTCCTTAGCTCTAATAGTTACCTGATTGAAAAGGTTTAAATATTCCATAGGCAATACAGGGAAAGCAGTTAATGCAGAGAAATAAAACACTAAGGTTCACAATCCATGTCTCCATGGAACTTCTGACTGCTTCTTCTATTAATGGTTCTGCTGAAGCCAGCGGGGCTCCTTACAGATAGAGCTACTACGTCTGATTTTGGCTCTAATTAAGGAAGTTGTATTCAGAGCTTTTTGGATAAATGCAAATGTTTGTCAACCAGGTTTTCTGTCTAATTTTGCAAAAAATCTTCAAATTTCAAGTAAAGCTTTTTTGTTGATGGCCTCCCTTAGCTATCCAGGAAACCAATAAAAGGTTGATTTGAGCACAGGGTAACCTTTTCTAGCGCTTTTATTTGAGGATGATCTTTGTCTGGAGGAAACTAATCTGGACTTTACCTCCCATGTTACTAACATGATCCCTTGCTGGGGGCCAGCTGTGAATGGGAGTTGACGGTTAATGCCCTTTTCGACCCTCAAACATAAACTAAGAGCTGTGAAACCCTGGGAGACTTCTCATGCAGTAGTATTCTCTAAAATCAGTGCTAACTATGGTGAGGATCCGGTCAACAGTAATTCTGGTTTTTAGGTAAAGTAAAAACACAGGTTCTGATAGAAAGTATGTCTACTCTTGCATCCTTTTCTTTTATCAGCTCTTTGCACCCGAGCATATTTTGACCTTACATCAGGAACTAAAAGATACTCAGCACTACAACCAAATGACATTCTTTCCCTTCTAAATTGTTTTTGGAATACATTAGAATAAACATTTTTACCAAAACTGGATTTTATATTAGGAAAAATAATAACTGCATCATAAACCAGACAAAATAGTGAGGTCAAAAAATCAGAACAGTTCATAACCAGTTCATATTGTTTTTATCAGACAATGTAAGTCCTGCAAAAAGGCAAAAGCTTTATGATTTAAATGCATTTTGGTTTAAGATTATTGGCTTCCATATCTTGCCATGTGGGTGGTCTAAAACTATGTCTAAGGATATTATATTTCCCTCAGAAGTTATGCATTTTTCTGTTTTACAAAAGACAATTACATTTACTACGTGTCCTGGGTTCAGTAGTAGCAGCCATTTTTAATCCTTCTTAGTAGCTGTTGCAGTGCTTTAGTTTTGACTTTTGGCCTGGGAACAGCACTGATAACACTGATGTTTTTAGATGCTGCTCAGTAATGTTTAGGATGACCAAGAACTTTCAGAGTCTCATGCTCTGCCAGGGAGGAGGGGAAGGCAGGAGGACTGGCCAGAGGGCAAAGGTTTTGAAATGTCACCAGAGGAGGAGGTGATGCATGCTGAAGAGTCTGCATCACATAATAAACTGGCAGAAAGTGAAAAGCGGTATGCCTTGTTTACTGATGGGTCCTGCCCCATTGTGGGAAAGCATTGGAAATGGAAGGCAGCCGTATGGAGTTTTTGACGACAAGTTGCAGAAACTGCTGAAGGAGAGGGTGAATTGAGTCAATTTGCCAAGGTGAAAGCCATCCAGCTAGCCTAGGACATTGCTCATCTGGGCTGCTGCATTGTGGCAAGATATCGCTGCCCGGGTGCAGAGCCTGGTGGTGAAGGTACGCCACATAGATGCTCATGTACCCAAGAGTCGGGCCACTGCGGAACACCAGAACAGCCAGCAAGTGGATAAAACTGCTAAAATTGAAGTGGCTCAGATGGACTTAGATTGGCAACATAAGGGTGAATTATTTTTGGCCCTGTGGACCCATGACACTTCAGACCATCAGGGCAGAGATGCAACTTACAGATGGGCTCTTGATCAAGGGGTAGATTTAACAATGGACACTATAGCCCAGGTTATTCATGAGTGTAAAACATGTGCTGCAATTAAGCAGACTGAACGGTTAAAGCCTCTTTGGTATGGAGGACAATAGCTGAAGTACAAATATGGGGAGGACTGGCAGATTGATTATATCACACTCTAACCAACCCACCAAGGCAAGTGTTCTTACCATGGTAGAAGCAACCACCGGATGGCTGGAAACATACCCTGTGCCCCACTCCACTGCCCAGAATTCTGTCCTGGGCCTTGAGAAACAAGTCTGTGGTAACACAGCTCCCCAGAAATAATTGAGTCAGAAAATGGGACTTATTTCTGGAACAGTCACATAGTTACTTGTGTCAATGAGTATGGCACTGAGTGCGTATATGCACCAGCCTCTGGGAAAATTGAACGGTACAATGGGCTATTAAAAATTACACTGAGAATAATGGGTGGTGGGGCTTTCAAACATTGGGATACACATTTACCAAAAGGCACCTGATTGGTTAACACCAGAGGATCTGCCAACAGGGATGACAGGGATGGTCCAGCCCAGTCAGAACCTGAGCTTCTGCTCAGGGACCTGGATATACTTGTTGGGTAATTCTGGAAGATGGGGAAATCTGATGTTGTCATGGTTTAAGCCCAGCCGTAACTCACATAGTTGCTTTCTCACTCACCCCCTTCTTCCCCCC